>PVHX01006268.1:0-102559 GCA_004024805.1 Geosciurus inauris
TGTCTTTGAACTCGCAATTCTCCTGTCTCAGCCTCCCTAAGTGCTGGGATTACAGGCGTGTGCCACCGCACTCAGGTCCACATTGAGATTTAATTGTCAAGGTAGTGGTATTAGGAGGTGGGGTCTTTTTTTAAAAATTTTTTTAGTTGTTGATGGACCTTTATTTTATTCATTTATTTATATGTGGTGCTGAGAATCGAACCCAGGGCCTCACACATGCAAGGCAAATGCTCTACCACTGAGCCACAACCCCAGCCCAGGAGGTGGGGTCTTTAAGAGGTGGCTAGGTCCTGTTGGGGCTGTGCCTTGGGGTAGGTTTAATGCCTTTAAACAAGGACTTCCAGGAGTAGGTTCTCTCTCTCACACTCTCACTTTCCTCCATGTGATGGGGCAACTAGAAGGCCCCACAAGATGCCAGCATCCTGGCCTTGGGCTTCCCATCCTCCAGAACTTTGTGCCAATAGATTTCTGTCTGTTATAAGTTACCCAGTCTCAGGTGTTATTGTGGCAGCACAAAATGGACAAAGACACTGGAGATAAATGACACTGGAGATAAACGTTGTAACTGCCTTAAACTGATCTCTTGGCCTCTAATTCTTCCACCCTCGAATCCAGTTTTTATTCTGCAGTCTGCATAAACTTTCTGAAATTTATGGCTGACACTGTCACCTGGCTTCTAGTCCTTTATGGGCCCCAATTAAATGCATGGATTCTGGGTTCCCTGGAACCCGGTATGAAGACCAGGCTTCATAACTTGTCATACCCCATATTCACTGCCAGCTTCACCACCTTCTGCTTGTCATCAGATGTGTCCTTCATACCCTAGCAAGACCAAGCTGCCTGGAGTCCCCACACCTCATGTCTTCTCATTCCCTTATGCCGTTGCTCCGTCTCTTCTTTGGGTCTGTGATGCCCTTTCTTCCTGATTGCCTGAAGAGCTCTTGTATTTCCTACAAAACCTAGCTTGGGGTACGCCCTCTGTGAAGCTTCTGTTGGGTCCCCTCTGAGAGAATTCATCCTTTTCTTCGTAATGGTGCAATAAAACACCTGGGTTTTTGCATGCATCACAAATTCAGGAGGAATTTTTATGAAGCAAAGCAAGAGAAGCAGGCTTCCTTCTTTCTGGATTTTAGTCAGTAACACAAAGAACTCATATTTATCAGTGTAGAGAGGACTACAGGGAAGGCATAGGAAGCATATTTAGCCCCAGGCTTGACCCCTGGAATTATTTTGAGGTGACAGCACCTAGAGATGGGGGTGTTGGTGAGAGTGAAGATCATTTCATCATCGGTGGGGAAATTCTTGACCTCCTCAACTCCATGAGCCCCGCTGGGAACCTTTTCATCCCTAAGCAGCAGAAACAGCTGCAGAGATTTTCTTCTCAGTGTGTCCCAGTCCAGGAATTTTCTTGGCACCTGGGCCACCTCCATCAGGACTGGTCCTCCCTCCCTGCTCCATCCATATCGCCCCATGGTGTCTACAACCTGTCTTCTACACACTCCGTCTCACCCTCTGTGAGCTTCATTTTCCTCAGCATCACCCCTGGCCATGCCCAGAGAGGGGCAGGGGCTGTAGGTGTCCCCTCCCTACACATAAGATCTCTAAGTCCTTACAGACAGTGGGGCACACAGTACTGCTTCAGTCCCCCACCCCATGTGTGTCCTTGAATGGGTTCCAAAGGATCTCTGAGACCCTGGAATTGGGGCATGTCAAAGCTTAGGGTGTTCAAAAATGGTGTCTGTGAATGTTTATGGATTTCAAAAGTTTTCCACAGAAGTTCTGTCTTTCTCCCAGGAATTTGAGAACCACATAACTGCTTAGATCCTCTAGGGAAGTCCTAGACTAGTCTCAAGGGAGACCTTACTTTAAGAAAGATAAACATTTTCAAAGTAGCTAGATTAGGGTCATAGTCCATGCATTGCAAACGCTTCTATCAGAGAAGCTGTTCTTGTTGCTCTCCGAGCTTTAGCCTGGAATTGACACAGACTCTCTTGTTGTAAAGAAGGTATGTGTGTAGGGAAAGTTCATACAGTGATGGGAAAGAGGTCAGGATTGGAAACACTTCTGATTGGGCATCTTCGGGTGGAAGGGGAGGGGTGGGGATTGGAATGGTGGGGGACAGGACATTCGCACAGAGTCCGCCACTAGCCACTCGGAAGTCTTCACAGGCAATTGATCCACACATTCTGCATCTCTCTCTCTCTCTCTTTCTCTCTCTCTCTCTCTCTCCCCCTCCCTCTCTCTCTCTCTCTCTCTCTCTCTCACATACACACACACACACACACACACACACCTCCCTCTAGTGGCAAGAACAAGAATTTCACCTCTTCGCACTGCAGAGAAGAATCAAAAAAATTGTAGCTCCATGATCCAACCATTTCTTTCAGGTCCTTACTGATACTTAATTAAACCACAAAATCCTCAGAGCTCACAAGCAATGGCCAATTTTAGCTACATAACTTGGATTTTAGAAAGTTCTTGATTGATTTTTGTTACTGGCTGCCATTGGACAGTGTGAAAATTATACTTCATTTTTTTCTTGATTATGGTTAACTTAATTTTATATATGATAATGTAAATTAGAATAACAACAACAGATTTCTAAAAATATAAAATAGTGGTTCTCAAACTTTTTGGACCCAGGACCCCTTTACACTGTTAAGACCCACAGACCTTTTGTTTAAGTTAGTTAAGCCAAGCAACATTTTCCACACTAGAAATTCAAACTGAGAAGTTTAAAACATATTTACTAGTGCATTTGGTAATTTTAAATCTATCTTACATGTTTACTTAAAATATTTTATAAATATATTATAAATAAATGATATAAACAAATAAATACAAACAATAAAATAATATTACTTATTATAAATAAGATGTTTTGTAATAAAATTACAAAACAAAAACATCTAATGAGAAAAGCAGCTTTACAGATTTGCAAATCCTCTTGATATCTAGCTTAATAGAAGACAGTAGATCGAGCCAGGTTTGGTGGCGCATGCCTGTAATCCCAGCACTTAGGGAGGCTGAGATAGGAGAATCGTGAGTTCAAAGCCAGCCTCAGCAATGGCAAGGCACTAAGCAATTCAGTGAGACCTTGTCTCTACATAAAACACAAAATAGGGCTGGGGATGTGGCTCAGTGGTCGAGTACCCCTGAGTTCAATCTCCGTTACCAAAAACAACAATAACAACAACAAAAAAGAAGACAGTAGATCGTCACACCTGCTTCTGAAGCTAAGTTCCTGTACTGTTCTTACTGCAATACACAAAAAATATACAACCTTACACAAACATGTAATGGGAAAAGAGAGGAGTATTTTAACAATCTTTTCAGAAAACTGTGGATTTTCTTTGTGAATACTAAGTCAAGATTCAACAAGTGTGAGTTTCCTAAAGCTTAGCTACAAGTGCAATCTGAAACCATATGAACGAAGTTTTCATAATCTGTTACGTAAAATTTCATTGGTTTATCTTGCATTTGGAATGATTGTTTTACCCATGTGTGATTTTGTAACATTATGAATTAATCATTTGGAAGATATTGATGTTCTGAGTTAGGTAGATCTTCCAAATGTCGACACATTTTATATATTATACAATGATTTAAAACACCACACCCTTTAATATCACCCCAGATCTTATCAGAGAAGTCTTTACATATCTGGGAACCTGTCAAGCTCACAATGCAGATATGTTTTCCAAGATTCCAAGTTTTGCTTGAAAGCTTGAATTTTGTAATTGGCTACAAGTACTCTCAACTGTTTTCCTTGAAGTGACAACCTTATGTTGTTCATTTTTGAGAAAATACCTACCAATGTTCAAGTCTGTGCTTTCAAGATGGAGTTCAGCTGGACACGCTGCATATTGCACAAGTGCTTGATGTACATTGTTTTAATTTAATATTATTAACAATTTTTCCTGCTTCTTCAAGGACACTCTTCATCAAGGACACACTTAAGAGAAACTGGCTTTGCCTTCCAGTGAGTGCGTGGTGGGGAGGACCACAGTGACTCCCAGTATTGTTTAGTGCCATGCCTTGATTCATGCTAAGGCACCAGCATTTTTACCTACCATTTTTTTTGCCTTAGTACCATCTTGGCCAAAGCCCACATGTTGAAAAAAGCAACCAGCGCCCAGGAGTCAGCGGACCACACTTTGAGAAGCACTACCATAGACTATGCACAGGATGGTCTATGGTGGGGAAGGGATGAGTCTGTCTCATGACACCATTTCCATGTCCCCATTTTGGCCAGGAGAATTAATTTCATTCCTCTAAGATCTTCCCTGCCTTCCACCCATATCTTCCTACCTCTGCTCCGGCAGTTTCCACTCTCGACAGTTATGTCTATATTTTCCCTGCTGGAACCAAGCAACTTAGGGCAGGGCTTTATGTCACCAGTTCTTATAGCCAAGCCTCTGAAAGGAGAGAGATGTGTGGAGGTGGTGGTGGGGTGCGCATTTGAAGGAAGCAAATGAAGGGGCCTTCTCTTTTTGCACAAAGGAGAGTATAGCAGTATCCCTAGTCTACACCCCAGTCACCTCCCTGGAGTGAAAAGGTGAGACCCTGTGGAAGGCTTACCTTTCAAAGCAGGTCCTCCCCGGCCTCCGAGTTTCAGAGAGCTTATCCCATCCTGGCTCGAAGGAACTTCATTAGACTCGCTGACTGAGGAGGACCCTCCCTGACCAATTTCCTCACAAGGCACCTTCTACATAGTCATGGGGGCAGGAGTGTGAGGCTGGGTGGGACGAGAGAGTTGGGGTCTGCGGGGGTTTGGAGAGCAATGACCAAGAAAAGGAAGTGGGTGGGAGGCTGTGATAGCCAGGAGACACAAAGGCAGGGCCTTTTGCCTGCACTGCCACCTGCCTGGCCCCAGCCTGGCCTGGGGTGGAGGGGGTGGGCATGGTTCAGGAGCTAAGTTTAACAAGAACAAAGGCCCAGCTGCCCAGCTGTTGTTTCTTTGCATGTCTGAGCACATTGTTGGAGGGAACAGCAGGTCATCACCTATGTCAAGGGCAGAGAGTGGCCGTGGCTGCTCCTCCCCTGGCGAGGGAACAGCTGATACAGAGCCTGGGCAAGATGGCTTCCCAGGCAGCCCCTTCCCAGCGCTCTTAGCTGTGAGCTCCCCAGCCTTACTTCAGAGGCCGGAGGAAAGACACGGATTCCTCCTGAGCCACAAGAGGCAACTTCCTGCACTGTGTCTGGTCAGAAGCCACCTCTCAGTGCTGTCCCCTTGTTCATTCACTTATTCAACGAGCCTTTATTTGGTGCCTACTATGTGTCAGACACTCGGCCATCACTGAGGATGCAAACATGAGTGTTGACATTCAAATTTCTCCAAGACTAGTAAACAGATGAATTTAGTACTGTGGGGTAAGTGTAGGGACAGAGGGATATACAGGGGTTGTAGGGCTCGGAGGAGGTGACCTAATGCAGTTAGGGGTGGGTAGGGCATGCTGAGACTTGGAAGAGGGCAGGCGGTTGGGTAGGATGGGAGCGAAGGGCCTCCTGAGACTGCCCTGAGGTTGTTGAGAAGTTTGGTGGCTGTAGCCAGGGAAGCTGCAGGGTGACTTGACTCAGGGGTTGCATCTCTGATCTGATCGTCCTTTTAGGACGAGGTTGAGGTGTGCCGGGGATGCAGACGCTCTTGTTGGAGCCCGTGAGACCAGTGCAGAGGCTGGTGCAATGAGACTGGCAGTGGCCTGAGTGGACGGTGGCAGATCAGGAGACCCCAAAGGAGGGAGCAGGACAGAACCTAGGACTCACCTGGCTGTGGCGGGTGAAGAAGGGAGGACTCTGGGATTTCTGGTTTGGCTCAAGGCCAGTGGCTGTGTCTTCCTATCACCTTAAGAACAGAGGGGAGCAGATTGGGGGAGCAGGCAGAGGGCTCAGGCTGTGCCCAGTGGCGAGAGGGGCTTGCAGATGTCTGAGCGAGGGTGGTGAACGGGGGGCTGTGCACGTGGGCCTGATGTTGGGAGCAGCCCAGGCAGGAGACAAAGGAAAGGATGGAAGGTGGGAACTCTGTCCCCAATGACTCACCCTCCCCTCCTAGTCCCGAGATTAAGTTCATTAATCCTGAAATTAATCCTTTGAAAAAGAGGAACATGATTTCCATCCCTCGCTATCTGCTATGTGGGAAGATGTAGTGTGAAAGCTGGAAGAGGGGGTCAAGGGACTTTGTCCGGGTGCCCAAGACTATCCCTGAGACATGGTCTGTGGCAAGGCAGTGTTGGAGATTTATTACCATATCCCCAATTCCTGAGTCCATGTCTGGGACCCAGGGTGCCTCCCCAAGGGGCAATTGAGTGAATAAATGAATGATTGGGTGGTGGGGTGTCTGGGGCCTCCAGAATTCTCTGGGTCTGGAGCATGGGGTGGGGCAAGAGAGGGTCCAGGGCCAGGGTGGCTCATGGCTGGGCTGTTTATGCCCAACTCAAGGGTCTTGTGGTGGGGATAGCTCAGACCAGTCAGGTCTTTGCCTTGGAATCACTGTATCTACCCAGAAAAGTGGTTCTCAAAGTGTGGGCCCCAGACCCTGCAGCACCCGCACTGCCTGAGACCTTGTTAGAAATGCCCATTTCTGGGCTATCCCCAGTTCTGTTGAATCAGACACTTGGGGTTGGGGCCCAGAATCTGTATTTTAACAAGCACTCCTGGAGATTCTGAGGTCCTGCAGGTTTGGAAACCACTGGGCCAGTAGGGACCTGTTCTGCACATGCAAGGTTATAGAGCAGAGGCCCCAACACAAGCCCCAGGAGACAATGTTCTCAGAGAGAAGGTAGAAGTCCCCACCAGAAAAGACGGGTAACACAATGTCTGGAGCTGTCTGTGGGGACAGGAGAGCCAGGCGAACACAGAAAGCTGAGGAAAGGCCTCTGAGACCAGGCCTGGGAGGAAGGGCTACTGGAGGGGAGTGACATCTTGCTCTGGAAATCTGCACATTTGAAGGCACAGAAGCAGTAGTCCCAGGGAGTCTGAGTTTAGATGCAGTGAACGTGACCAGATGGGATGCCAGGCAGACTGGGAGTTGAGCAGGAGAGACCTGGGGTTAGAGTTCCAATGCTGGGGTATGATGTGTGGAGGTGGTGGGTAGGGACAGATGGCACTGGTGTCCCAGTTCCCAGGCTCTCTGGCTGCTCACGCGCAGTGTGTTTCACGGGTGGAGTCCAGCCCTGATTCACTAGCTCACTTTCCACCTCTGTTCCCCACACCCGCCCTCCCAGGCCCCACAGGGTCAGCCCCAAACTCCACCCACTTCTGGGATTTCTAGACAGGCTGCCTGCTTTGCAGGGACCTGCCATGAGCGGCTGGGTCCCAGGTTCAGGCCATGAGGTCATCCTTGGGTCCCCCATCCATCTCTGCACATGGCTGAAGGGAGGAGGTCAGCAGAGGGCAGAGCAGGATTCTGGGTGGGCCACTCTGAGCTGGAGGAGTTGGGAGCTCAGGGGAGAAGTGAACAACAGGTTTGGGCAGAGGGTGTAGGAGGAAGTCCAAGGTGTGGGGAGGCGCAGAGGGTGCAGAGACAGAGGAATGCAGATGTTGAGCTGAAGGCCTCAGGGCCCAGCCTGTGCCTGAGTCAGCTGGGACTCATGCAGGCCTTTACCCTCCTTGCTCTGTGGATCTCCCCTTTGCTTCCACTCACCCCATCACCACCCCATCCAGGCCTTCCTGGAGGGCAAGGAAGGGCTTCCTCTTCTTGGTGCTGAAAATGGTAGCTAATGACCATTTTTTGTTTAGCTGCTATGTGGCCAAACATCTTACCGTTTGGTACATCTAGAATCATAAATTCAAAGCATCACTTACAGTTTTAATGTTGGAATGAATTTTATGGTGCTTTGGGGGTCCAAGTTTGGTCCATTCCAAATTCCCAGTGAAAACCACTGTGCTAGCAGATGAGAAAATTAAAACAATAAACATTAAAGTGTTTATTGAACACTTACTATGTGCTAGACCTAAGGCTGGTGAAAGAGCTCACATTTTATCACCAGAGACCTGGGTGCAATTCTTGGCTCTGCCTCTTCCTTGCTGTGGGGCCTAGGGTGAGTTGCCTCACTACTGTGAACGCTTATTTCTTCATCAGTGAAATGGGGTTAATAATAGTGCCTATCGCAGAATGATTCTGAGGTTTCGATGACAATATACTAAGAATAAACATCTGTTAAGTATTTGCTTCATGCCAGACATTTGCAAAGCCCTGTGTATGTGTCACCTCATAGAAGCTTCACGGCAACCCTTTGACATAGGTTCTATTATTATCCCCATTTTACAGATGAGGAAATGGAGGATCAGAATAGTTCAATTGCTTAAGTTACACTCGGGAGGGTTCCCAGCAAGTGGCCGAGGACCAAGGTTGAGTAGTGACTCACTGGGTTACACTTCATGGTGAGGCTGATTTGTGGCAGAAAATTGAGGAGTGACAGCCTTTCCCTTTCTTTGTTCCTTCTGCTCTAGCCTCAACTCCCTGCCCTGCCCTCTCTCAGAACTCAGCTGCAGACACCTGGCCCTGGAACAACCCATAAGTTTGAAATGGTGGTGGGTAGAAGAGGCAGGCAGGGGGCTTGTGCTTGCATATCACTGGGGCATGGCCCCTGAACAGCGGGGGAGGGCTGCTGGCAGGGAAGATGGCTGAGCCTTGTCACTTGCTAATTTGGGCTTCTCTGCTTCCCCCAAAATGCCAAGGCAGCCTGGGCTGACAGGTGTCTGCTACTGAGGTGACAGGCCCTGACTTCTCAACCCATGGCCTTATAAGACTTAGCTCTTTTGGCCAGACACTTCCTTCCCTTGCCCTGTGGCCTTTTAAAATCCAGGAGGGACAAGGATGACACTGGAAGCCAGTGGGACCAGAGGATGGAAACCTCTCCAGGCTACCTCCCTTCGCCAGCACCTGTCCTGAGTCCCTTCTTCTCTTGTGGATGAGCCTCTTCCTCCTGAGACCTGGCAGGCCCTGGCTCTCCTACCTTTTGAATTGTCCCATCGTTTTTCCTCTGAGCTGGGCAGGAGGATACAGAAGCTCTGAGGCACTAAACTCAGAGCTCAGCCTCCTGAGGCCCAGTTTCTGGTCAAGGCAGCCTCAGACTCTCCCTGGACTTAAAAAAGAGGCTAAGGGAGTTAGCTCTGGTGGCACACACCTCTCCAGGAGGGGAGAGGGAGCCCCTTGGAAACCAGGCTCCCCTTGGGTCACTATACAGCCTTAGCCAAGTTTATAAATGAGGAAGCCACAGTTTAGAGAGGACACCGTGAAACTGTGTCAATTTGCAGTGAACCTGAATTTAGGTTAGGTTCTAGAAGGCCTGCAGGAAAGTTATGGATAATGCTGGGGTGGAGGGTAGAGTGGGGAGGAACTAAGGCTAGGCTCATGACTCAGTATGGAGTAGGGCCTGGAGATGAACCTGAACTAGGCCTCAGAGCAAGACCTGGCTTAGCATTTTGCATACTGTGTGCAAAGTGGATTAAAAGAAGACAAGTAGCCAAGTGAAGGTGAAGGTTCTAGGAGGTTAGGGCGAGGGTGCTTGGTACAGCTGTGTACATTGCTTATCTCTGGAGACCACTGATCATGGAAGAAGAGGGGACTGAAATGCAGCCCACACTTACTGGAAAAGCCCTCTGCCTGCTCAGCTGCTTGACCAGGAGGTGGCGCAGTTTCCCCATTTGCAAGAAGGCACTTTGGAATCTGTTAGAGCTAAAGTCAGGGACAGGGTTATATTAGGATTAAGAGAGGGAGAGAGAGAAAGAGAGAGAGAGAGAGAAAGAGAAAGAGAACTAGAATTAGAGTTAGGCTAACTCTAACTTTACAGAAGTGTCTGCTCTAGGGGCAGTGTATCAGAAGCACAGGGGTGCAGGTTAGGACACCTGACCCATTCATCAGCTGTCCTCTCCTCATTCACCTAGGTTTCCTCTTAGGCACACTGATTGGGTTGAAGAGTCTTCCTCCTCTGACATCCTGTGATTCTCTCAGCAAGATCAGGATCAGAGCTGGCTTTCCTAGTGGGGTTGGATTCTGGAAATCCAGAATCAAGGAAATGTGAGGCTCTGCCTTTGGGTTGTCCTGGCTTGGGAAGACACCAAGTCTTGGAAGGCTTCCAAGCTCACCAGTTTCCTGTCAAACCTCAAGCACAGCCTGAACCATGAAGTCCAGCATCATTCTGGAGAGAGTATTAGTTTCTTGTTGCTGCTATAACAAATCACTACAAACTCAATGATTCAAAAGCATGCAGGTTCATTATCTTGTTGTTTTGGAGGATCAATGTCCAGAATTGGATTATGGGGCTGAAAGATAAGGCCTGCTTCCCTTTTGAGGCCCAGGAAGGAGCCATTTTCTTGATTTTTCCAGCTCCTATATGTCTCACTCACCCTATGTTCCTTGGCTTATGGTCACTTCCTCCATCTTGAAGGCCAGCAGTATAGTATTTATGTAGTTTCCTCTTTGACCTCTGCTTCCTTCACCATATCTCTTTCTACTAACCTGATCTTGGTGCCTCAGTCTTATAAAGATCCTTGTGATTAGATTGGACCCTACCCAGATAATCCAGATAATAGTCTTCCATCTCAAATGCCTTATTTTAATCTCAACAATTTAATTTACTTTAATTGAATCTGTAGCATTTCTTCACCATAAGGTGACATTCCCATCTTCATAAGAACATGGGCATCTTTGGGAGGGCCATTATTCAGCTGTCTACAGGGCATTCTACCTCGGGCCTTGACAGGACTATCAGAACTCTTTCTGGCTCCATGTCTACAGGGTCCTGCTGGCCTCTGCATCCAACATGCCCTTATAGCTCCAGGACAACTGTCTCTGCTGATTAGGCAGAATGGGCAGTGGAGACCTAGCCCCTGGACAGATGTACATTGAGAAGGGATGACCTTTTCTGTACCCAAGGAAGGCAGGAGAAAGGCCACAGAAGCACATTTGGCAGAGGCAGTGATTGGGGCAGCAGTGCCAGAATGTAGCCCCTCAGCTGGGTGATGCAGCCTCCTGCCAAAGACCCCCTAGGCCTGTGGATGAGCTCTGGAGGCCCATGTACCCACTCCACATGCCAAGGAAGACTGGCACAGGTGTAAGGACAACCTCCGAGTCCTCTGAGGGGAAAGCCACCTCTGAGCTGACAGCAGGAGAGAGACCTTGGAGAAGTGAGTGTCTGAGGGCAAAGCTGTTCCTTGCCTGCACTGGAGCCACAGGTCGGGGGACCTGAGTGTGGAAACTGGATGCTGGATACCACATGGTGTGGAGGAGTGGTGGGGGGGATGGTGTCAGGATGTTGAGACCTAGCATGAGAGATCCAGGAACCCCATTTCCCAACAGAGTCTGAGGATGAATAATACCCCAAGACTCTCAGAGTCCTTGATCTTTTGATTCCTACAGAAAGGAGGGCCTGCTGTCTGCATTGTGTCCACCACGTTTTGCTGTGAACATCTGGTCACCTGCTTTTTAGGTTTCTTTTCTTTCTTTTTTTGGTTCCAGGGATTGAACTCAGAGGCACTCGACCACTGAGCCACATCCCTTTTGTGTTTTATGTAGAGACAGGGTCTCATTGAGTTGCTTAGCGCCTCGCCGTTGCTGAGGCTGGCTTTGAACTCGCAATTCTCCCGTCTCAGCCTCCCAAAGTGCTGGGATTACAGGCGTGCGCCACCGTGCCCGACTCTTTTTAGGTTTCTCTTGACTCTCTTTTGTGCTTCTGTCAATCTTTTTCAAAAAACAGGATAATTCATGCAGACAACTCATTTTTTATGTATTCAAGTTTTATAAGAAGGTTATTACCTAAATGATAAACATAAAAAGCCAAGGCAATGAATTTAGTATATGCATCCTCCACCCTCCAGATCCTTCTCTGATCCCCAGTTGCTCCATGTGCTTGGTCCCTGGATTTATTTTTCATCACAGACCCTCCATGTGGATACTATGCCCCACGCCCATACTTTCCCAGACCCTGGGAAGTCTTTGGCCCTGGCAGTTCCTAGTACAGAGCTCCTCAGAGCTGAGCTGACCAGAACAGGGTTGGAGCAGAATGTCGGAGTCCACAGGGCAGAGCCTTTACCTCTCTGCGGGCACTGGGGGCACATCTCCTTAGGTCACCCCTGTCCACCAGCTCTCTCTTTCTCACCACATGGGGACCTTGGCGAGAACTCCCTAACGTCCTGCTGCATGGTGAGGCCTCTCCCTGGTCTTTAAGTGAGGTCAGTGTCCTGCCCGCCCTGCCCCAGCCAGGGATTCTGGCCCATGACATGACCGACTATAATAGCCACAGGATTAACATAGCAGGCATTGTCTTTCTCTGACTATAGGGTGGGTATTATGTGTTCATCAACAGTCCTAAAAATACCCAGTGAACAGGTGCAGCCCCTGTATCCCCAACCTTGTGGAGTCGCTGAGCCTCTGGCTAGAGATCAAGACTGGAGGTGTGGAGGGGAGGGGAGCCAGGGTCACCAAGTCCCAGGCATGGGACACCGTGTGCCCTTTGGAACCTGGGAAACCCAGATTCCAGAAACTCACCTTGAAGGGGTTGCAGAATGGCTGCCGACGATCTCACTCCCTTGAGTGTAAAGTGGCCCTGTTGCCACGGCCCCTCAGCTCAGCCCCAGGAACATGCACTGGAGCTGCCTCATGCCCCAGGCAGCCTCCTACCTCCTGGCACCAGAGACACTATTTTCCAAAGTCAGGTCTTTGGCCCTTTGAGGTTTTGCAGCATGGCCTGGGGCTTGATCTCCACATTTCCTTGTAGGAGTGGTGGGGTCGGCCTGGTGGCTCCTTTGCCCTAAGCCCTGTGGGCTCCTGGGGGGCCTCCCAATGTCTCTTGCTCTCCTTCATTTCCCTTCCCAGTCCCCCTCTGTTCTGTCCCCACACCTGGCCTGGCTCTTCACTGTCTCTCTTTTCCCTTAGGGCAGTGTGGATTGTACTCAGTTGGTGGCCTTTGTGGGCACAGGATTTGGGCACATACATGTCTTCAAGCCTGTGTGCCTGTGGTGTGCATTGCAGGGTGCATCTGCCTGGTGAGGGGGGTGTGGGGAGAGGGGCGGGAGGGGCAGCAGGAGGGGCAGCGGGTCTGTTCTATTTTTACTGGCCAGTTGCCGCCGTCCACAGCTTTCATAGCTTGCCCTGGGCTCTGTCCCCCACAGTCTGCAGTCTACAGTGAGGCTCCGACCAGCCCACTCTTCCAGGCTTGATTCAGGTAAGTGTCTGTTGCCTGGGGCTGTGGACAAGGTCACAGCTAGGCAGAGAAGTGGGGGCTTTTGTCTAAGGAGGAAGCGAGGTCTTGGATTGGGGAGAAGACATTTCTTGCCTGTGTAAGTGGGTTTGTTGGTCAAGCATTCTCCAAAGGCCCCCAGCCTTTTGTCCCTTAGAATGGTTTCTGTCTTGCGAGACCACTGTGGGAGGCGAAAGTTTTCCCTGGAGGCTGGGAGCCAGAGCTAGGCTTTTCCAGCAGGTTCTTCAGGAGCCCCAGGGCAAAACTGGGGGGACTGTGTCCTCTGTAAGGTCTGGCCCTGCAGGTCGCAGCAGGGAGAGGATGCCTAGAGGAAGGGGGCCCTCGAGCTCAGTGAACACAGGCAGAGAGGCTGCACTTGGAAGAACCTGCTGAGCAGTAATGGTGAAACATCGCCTGCAGCAGCAGGAGGTGGAGTGCTCTGGCTTGCAGTCTTTCCAGGACCTTGGAAGAAGAACCAGAACCGTACCCAGCCCCTACCCCAACTAAGGATACCATCTTGCTTCTTTGTTCTTTTTTGTTGAGGAGCACTCTTGGCTCCATTTGCCCACCCCATCTATTTAGCACACCAGCAGGTGAGGGCGACTGATAACTCCTCTTTCACCACTTCTGTCTCTGAGGAGTAGAAGAGTTGTTGGGGGTCCTCTTGGGGTGGATGGTGATAGCACTGGGGGTGGGGCACAAGAACCTGTGACCACATAAGCTAGGGCAATATCTGGTTGGGCATGGGAGTTGGGCTGTTGGTGGTCACTGGGGTGCTTCTGCCTCGGGTTTGAGAATCATAGTTGCAAAGCTGTTCTGAGGGCAGATTTTCTTGTTGGGAGCTCAGGTGGAGGTGTGGTATAAGGCAGACAACACTTAGCCACAAGCTTGGGAGTCTGGCCTAGTTAACAGCCAATGAAGGAGGAAGGGGATGTTCTTGGAGTGGGGTCCGAGGATGGGGCTGGGAACCAGGAAACAGGAGCCTAACTAGATATTTGTGTCCACAACTATTTGGGGTGCAGAGAGATGAGTTCTGTTCTCTACTCACTTTCTTAATCTCTGTCTCTCTGTCTTTCTCAATCTTGGGTGCACACACACACACACACATACAATCATTTACACACATTTATACATACAGCCTTCTTATCATAGTGTAGTTGACAGGCCTTTCTACCCCATGGGCCTCAGGGACAGGCACAGCAAGCCCAAAGTCATGCATCAGAGGGTCTTTGGTTCCTCTCTCCTATTGTGGCGCTTGTGATTATCTCCTGGCTTTTCACTTGCGGAGATGGAATCCCAGTTTTCCAAGCCTCGCATTTGCTATCTACATCCTGACTTCTTATCAGGTCCCTGCTTGTCTTCCGCAGGGCCTGTCAAGCAGTCCCATCTGGTGGGTGTTAGAACACAGGCTAAGGCCTCATGCTTGACGTGGGACCCTTGGCCTGGCATTTGTCAGTGGGGCAGGCTGGGGGCAGGCCCTGGAGGTTGGCAGGAGGCCTAGGCTGGCCTCAGCAGGTAGGCCCCACATTGGTGACAGTGGGCTCTCTGAGGAGAGGGAGGGTGACTGTGGCCAAATGCCACCAAGGGCGAGACACATACCAGGCAGACAGACATACCACCTACTTAGCGCAGACCCCATGCCCTCTGGAGCCTGGCATTCCAAGAGCACACACCAACGAGAGGGTGGGTCTTTGTCAGCTGAAGTTTCCTTTTGGACTTCCTCAGGTTTTGAGAGGAGTGGGGTCCTCATAGTAAGCAGCTGCCTATAAAATCTAATTTCAGCCAGGCATGTCGGGAATTTAGGGATCATCTCCTCACCTTTCGCTCTGTGCCCCAGGGAGACAGCTGAGACTCTGAGGCTGCACTCCCCACCCTTCCACCCCAGCCTCAGTGCCCCTGAGGCAGAGGCAGAGGCAGGCCCAGAAGGCTTTCTTGGCAGGGTGGAAAACTCAGAAGAGCTGACCCGGAGCTGGTCATTGAGGTCAGGGAGATGCTTCATGGGCACAAAGGGAAGGGAGAGAATCAGGGCAGAGGAAGGGTGGCTCTGGAATGAAATTATTGATATTTTACAAGTATCCTTTAGATTCCGCTCTCTCCTGCTTAGAACAGATTCTTGAACCAGTCCAAACTCTGGACTCTGAGCTCCATGCCTGCTTGCCTCCATACTGAGTCCAGGTCAGGCTTCCTGTTCTATGTAGCACAGCTGACCCCACCTCAGTGGTCCTCCTCCTTTCTCTGAGACTCAGCGTAATCCCTTCCGCTACCTCCTCTGGGCTGTGTCCAAGCCCAGGCAAGATGGCTAATCAGGTTTGACTCTGATTAGAGTTTGACTCTGAACATCTCACTGTGCAGCCTCAAGGAGTCCTCCCGCATCCTGGGCTCCAGGAACCACCTGGTCAGGGGGCTTCTGACCAGGCTCCAGAGGCCCAGTTTTGTCTTATGGATTGAACTTCTTTTGCTTCCAAGGAAGATCTGGTTTGAATGAAGAGCTACATATTAAGTGGTAAACCACTTACCTAACCCCTAATTTTGCAGAGAAAAACTGGCCCAGAGAGGTAAAGACAGATTAGAGTCAAGCACAGCGTTTTCCCTGCCTCTTGGCATAACCTCCTTGGTTCAGGGCCCCCTACTCCCCTATTTAGGGCTGCCAGGCACCTTGCTGTCTGTTGAACGCTGCCCCCTGGAGTTGTGCCACCGGCAGCTACCAGCATGCTGCTTTCCACTCAGCTTCATTCCCTGCCGCTCCTCCTCTTTGAGTCCTTGCCCTCGGGGCAAAATCTAAACAGAGCTTGTCTCTGAAGCCTTTATGAGCAAGCCCCACCCTCACTTTCCAGCCTGTTTTCTCTGGATTCTGTTCCCCATAAGGGTTGGCAGTTTGTTTTTTTCTAGAAGGGCCCTAGGTAAATATTTTAGGCTTTGTAAGGGTTTTGTCCATGTATTCTTTGTTTTACCACTTTTAACGCAAAAAACCTGTGCGGGGTGGGCTTATTTGGCCTGGGAACTGTAGTTTGAGGATCCCTGCCCAATTGGAATCTCTCTGCCGCCTTCTTCCAACTGTCCAAGTCTCCCAGACTGGGCTGCTGACCCCCAAGACACAGCTGGCTGGGAGGGTGGGGACAGGAGTTACAAGTTCCCCCTTGATGATTCCTCTGTGCCCTCTAGGTGCTGCCCTGCCGCCACCATGCCGGAAGTGTAAGTCATCTCCTCTATCCAGGGCTCCAGGGAGACAAGTCTCTTGCCACAGACTACAGCCCCATAGTTGAGGACTCTCTGTTCAATCCCCAGGCTCCTCCCAAGAGACTAGATCCTAAAACAGGGACAGGCCTGAGTGCATGGGTCAGCACCCCGTGGGTCCCAGGTGGCCAAACGTCCTCCCAGTCCTGGAGCAGGGCTTGTGCTTCCAAGTTCCCCTGGAAAGACCTTTGGCCTGTGCTCCAGAATTGCCTGTCTGCACTGACCTAATGATGTGCATGTGCCAGGCCATGACGTAACATTGGCCCAGCAGATGAACAAAGCTTTGGAATTTACCCATGAGCCCAGGATGGAAGTTTTCATGTCATGGTGGCCCTCTGTCAAGGCTTCTCTGGCCTCTCATGAATCCTCCCCAAATTCCAATGAACAATACCCCCAGTAAAAACATCCAGGACCCCAAAGGCTGGTGGGTTTTTATTCTATGCTGCAGGAACCCTCAGCTTTGTCCTCCTAGTTGATGCCTGATTTCTTTCTGGCATGTGGTTGTCACCTGCCCTCTCCTCCCTCACCTGCATGTTCTGCTGCTGCATATATAACATACTTTGATCATGTTTTCTGTGTTCTGCTCTTCCCCCATCTTTTCTGTGATGGATGCCTGAAGCGAGGTAAGTGTCTCTCTGCTGGGTAACTCTTCACACTGGTGAAGTGGGGGGAGGGCGGCATCTGAGGGGAGGAAAGAGTTTGGGTCAAGGCTGAGGTGAGGTTGAAGGGTGCCCAGTGGCTGAGGAAGTTCACAGAAGAATAAAAACCTTGGTTGAAGATTCTGGATGTGGGGCTTCGTGGGATCCAGGGAGTTCCTGCCCCAGTATATAATGTCACTGGTGGGTTGGGTGTGACTTTGTAACTTCTCTGAGTGCAAGTTTTCTCTTACCCACTCTGAAAGCTTGTCTATCCCTAGGGAGGGGGTCCATCTTGTCCTTTGTAGAGCTTATTCTCTGCAAAGCCATGTTTGAAAGGTAAGAGTCATTTCACCAATTCCCAGTGGCTGAACGCTAAGGAAGGAACAAAGATGTGTCCTTGATTCCTTCTCAGGTCTTTGGTTACCCTGACTCTGAACATCCTCTGCAACCCAGATTTATGTAGGCTGCTGAGGACACAGCCTATGTACAGCCCTGGGATGGGACTCCAGAGAGAGGGCTGTGGATTCAGTGACAGCAAGGGTGTGAATCAGCAGCACTGACGGAGGGGACACTTGACACAGAGGTTCTCAGTGAAAATTAAATCTCTATGACTATTTTTCAATTGTCATTTGAATTACTAAGTTTTGCTCAGGTTCCTATTAAAGTTAGTCCCAGTGATTGATGGTCACGCAATGTGCCCATAAGCTCTCCAAGGGTGGGGAAACAAGATGGCGGTAGAGCATTTGCCATGGGAACATCACAGTGAGTGAAACACAGGCAGTAATGGTTAAAGTGATAGATAGGCCATGCTTCTCAAAGTCACTTGTCTGAAGTGTAGCAAAAATTAGGCTTTTGGAGAGAAAAAGAGAAACCACTCTGAATAATCAGAGCAGAAGTTGCACATTTGTTTTGCCCCAGAACTACCCACTCAGAGCCTGACCATTTTTCTTCCTGCACTACTGTAAGGAGACAGAGCTTTGCCTTCCCAGTGCACAGCATTAGAAGAAGGTAGGCCACTGTGGCCCTGCCTGAAGGGCCTGCTTGAAGCCTGCACAGTCCCATTAGTCAGGGGCAGGGCAGGCCTGTCACCTTCACCACCCCTGAGGACCACTGCCACAGGGCTGGGGTTTATTAAAATCTACTAGAATATATTTAGTTGGCAAGAATATGTGTAGTATTTTTTGATAAGAAGAGGAAACAATGTTTTTATATCTTAGAAATATTTATATGGTGGTGTTAATAGTTTTTAAAAATTTATCCAGGTGTGGTGGTGCACACCTATAATCCCAGCAGCTTGGGAAGCTGAGGCAGGAGGATGGCAAGTTAGAAGCCAGCCTCAGGAGCTTAGAAAGGCCCTCAGCAAATTAGTGAGACCCTGTCTTAAAATAAAAAAGGGCTGGGGATGTAGTTCAGTGACAAAATGCCCCTAAGCAATTCTCAGTATTAAATAAATAAATAAAAATAAATAAAGTTAAAATTCAACATTTTAATGTCTACACATATATGCTTCATTTATGCATATGGATCATCAAGATACTGCTGCATTATTACCCAGATTGCTAAAATGTGTGTCTCCTTTAAATTTTTCAAAGGATTTGCACATCTATGCTCTCATTTTGTTGGGTAATAACTGTGAGCTAGGTAAGGTGGATCTCAGCATCCTCATTTACAGATGAGGATGTAAACACAGTCTCTTATAAGATTCCAAGCCTGTGTTGAGGTGCCCAGCACAGTCTCTTATAAGATTCCATTAACGGCAGAACCAGGATGGGAAGTGAGGCCTTCATCCCTAGATCAAGGTAGCTGATGGCAACATTCTCTGAATTTGAGGAGTTAAATCACAAAGATGAGCTTTTAAGGTGAGCAGAAGATTCTGGGTAATGATTGTGAACATCAACTGGCACTTGTCCTGGCCTGGACAGAAGTCCAGTTTTACAGCTTCCACCTTACCATCTGTCTCTCCCTTCTCATCCTCAGAGAAAATCCAAGATCACTGCTTCCCGCAAGCTCATGCTGAAGGTGAGGCTGAGTGTGGCCTGGGGAATGTCCAGAGGGAGGCAGAGGACAGTAGTGCAGACCCTAAGGTATAGAGAGGGTCAAGAGAGGGGAAAAGGAAGGATACTAGAGCACGATGATAAGAGGCAGAGGAAACCTGGCCATTGCTACAGCCAGTGCCAGGCTCAGGAAGTCAGCAGATGGGAACCTTGAACTATGGATCCTGGTACCCACCTGGGTCCTGAGAGGAGGCCAGAGCCAGCCTCAGTGTGGGAGGCAGAGGGACTCGCTTTATATTGATATATGTTTCTCTCTTTGGAGCTCTGTGGGCCGAAATAGACAAAAAATGGGTAAGAAGACTGAGGGCAAAGCAAGCTCTGGGGACATGGGTGCCAAGCGGGGTTGCTCAGCATTTCCTAGATGTGCTGCTAGCCACTGCACACACATCCACACTGAAATGTGTTCTCAGACCCGGCCCAGCCCAGGGCCACCTTCCCTCACTCCCTGCTGCTAGGTGGGAAACATGAGGGCCTGGCCCCAGGCTCAGAGGGTTTGTCCTGTCCAGAGCCTGATGTTGGCCAAGGCCAAGGAATGCTGGGAGCAGGAGCACGAGGAGCGTGAGGCTGAGAAGGTGCGCTACCTGGCTGAGCGCATCCCCACACTGCAGACCCGAGGCCTGTCCCTCAGCGCCCTGCAGGTGAGTCAAGCAGGCTGATGCTGGGGTGGGTGTCCACACAGGTGGGACTCGGTGGGAAGAGCCTGAACTAACAAAGTCTCACAGCTGTGTACCTTGCAAGGCACTCTGTCCTTATGTGGCCTTATTTAATCTTCCCAACTGCCCAGGGAGTGGTGATGTTTTTCATTAAAAATTTCATTTCATTTATTTTTTTGTACCAGGGATTGAATCCAGGGGCGCTTAACCATTGAGCCACATCCCTAGCAATTTTAATATTTTATTTGGAGATAAAATCTCACTAAGTTGCTTAGGGCCTTGCTAGATTGTTAAGGCTGGTTTTGAAACCACAATCCTCCTGTCTCAACCTCCTGAGCTGCTGGGATTACAGGTGTGCATCATTACATCTGGCCAGATCCCATCTTACAGGAGGGGGAAGTGAGTCCCAAAGGGGAGAAGGGGATTGCTGGAGCCAGGACTGAGCCCTGGCTTCACATCAGCCAGAGGGATGGCCTGGAGCAGGGAGGTGGGCGGGACTTGAGAAGATCCATTCCTCCAAAGACTTGTCCTTCCTTCCTCTAACAATGGGTCTCTAAATTTTTCTTTTTAAAGGTTCAATTCTTTCTTTCTTTCTTTCTTTCTTTCTTTCTTTCTTTCTTTCTTTCTTTCTTTCTTTCTGTACTGGGAATTGAATCCAGATCCTTGCACATGCTAGGCAAGTGCTCTACCACTGAGCTCTATCCCCAGCCCTTTGTATTTTATTTTGAGACAATAAGTTGCTGAGGCTGGCTGCAAACTTGTGATCCTCCTGCCTCAGCCTCCCAAGTAGCTGAATGCCATGTACCAGCACGCCCAACTTTTAACATTTTCAAAACATTGGTAATGGTTTAAGTGCCAGTGATGGCAGAGAAAAGATACCAGAAGGAAATACATCAGCAGGTTATGAATGCTTATCTTCAGATCATGACAATCACTAATTATTTTCATTTTATTATTTTTGTCTCATATCTAGTTTTCAAAAATTTGACAATTAACATATGACTTCTATCACAAGGAAACTATTTTTAAAAGAAAACGAGTACATACAGAAAGGAGATCAAAGGGTTTACATCTTCAGAGTGAGCCTCAGAGCGAAGGAGTTAGCTTCCCTCCAGATCCCAGGACTTGTGAAGGGGCTGGGGAGAGGCCAAGGGTGCTGGGCAGAGAAGCAGAAAAGGGAGGCTGGAGACTACCCCTCCTCACACGTGTCCCATCATTCGGTTTCCCTTAGGATCTGTGCCGGGAGCTGCATGCCAAGGTAGAGGTGGTGGATGAGGAGAGATACGACATTGAGGCCAAGTGCCTCCACAACACCAGGGAGGTGAGCCCAAGGGAGGGGGAAGGTATGGCTGGGTTGAGGAGAGTGGGAGATATCTGGGTGAGGAGGGATGGGCAGCCATGTGGTCCCCTTCCTCCTGCGGGGCCTGGAGGTGGCCACTTGGCAGCAAGCTTTGGATCCCCCATTCTGGCCTTGTAGAGCCGGAGACGGGCAGGGAGGATAATCACACAAAAAACACACACTTCCTCCCACCTGCCACATGGGCTCTTCTGAAGCCACCCCTTTATTCACCCACACAAGTAGCCAGCTGCCTCATAATGACATCTTACCTCTGTGAAGGGCTTTCATGTACTTTAGGTCCTTTGATCCTCCCTATGTGCCTGTGGGTGAAGTGGGGGCTATTATTTACACCTTACAGATGAAGACACTGAGGTTCAGAGAGGCTAAGAACTGAGCCCTGGTCACACAGTGGTGGACCTGGAGCCTGTGCTGGGTTCTGACTCCCACTCTGGGGCTCAGTGCTCCTTCCTTGTAGGGTGCGGGACCATCCAGACTGAGTGGAAAGAGTTGAGTGGAAAGAGTGGGGGAGGCGGGGCTCCCGTGGCTGGAGTGGGCTTCTTCTGAGCATTTGCCCCAGCAGTGAGGGAGGGCGTGTAGGAGCTCAGACTGCATCCTTCCTTCCCACTTCTGCCCGCCATGATGATCTGTGGGGATGCTAAGTTCCCAAGAATTCTCTCCAGAGACCACACCCTGGGAATTCCTCCCGGGATCTAGGCCTTGGCAGGAGTGGGGGGTGGGGTTCTACCTGCTGAACCAAGGGACCGGGCTGCTATGAAGGGACCTGTTAGCAGGCAATGGGGCTTCAGGAACAGGAAGAAGCTGCTCCATACTTCAGAGAGGGCTTCCAAACCAGGAGTGCTGGCTTGGTGGACTGTCCAAGGCTATAGTCATAGGGTGGCCGGGGACTCTCTGTGCAACTGTTCATTCATTTATTGACATGTGTCTTGGTGATTTGCAAAAGGATGGGTGGTCTGAGTGTCCCAGAGGGTCTGGCCTTGAGGCTGGGGAGCTCGGGCTCTGGCTCTGGCTGGAACACTAGCAGTCTGAGGTTCTTTGGAAGGGAACCTCAGACTACTACCCCTTCAGTGAGCCTGGCCCTTCAGTGAGCCTGGCCCCTCCTCACCTGCAGATTAAGGACCTAAAGCTAAAGGTGCTGGACCTCCGTGGAAAGTTCAAGCGCCCACCTCTGCGTCGGGTCCGTGTCTCTGCTGATGCTATGCTTCGGGCTCTGCTGGGCTCCAAGCACAAGGTGTCCATGGACCTGCGGGCCAACCTCAAATCTGTGAAGAAGGAAGACACAGAGAAGGTGAAGGCCCCTCTCCTCAGAACTGTCCACCTCATGCCCTACTAGCCTTCATCTTTTGGACCAGGAGCTCCTGTTGGAAGCCAGTCAGAACATTCTAGAACACACTAGGAGAGCAGTGTCAGAAGAAAGAGGACCTGTTCACCCCTCGGGCTGATTCCAGTCTGAGGAGGAGACTGGAACACAAAGAAAAGCAGATTGAGGAATGACTCCAAAGTCCTGCCCTGAGATTAAAGAGAATGTGGAGACAGTGTGGTGGGGAGGCCACTGTACCTGTCACCACAGGGAAGGGAGATGTCATCATAGCTAGAGGGACACATGAGCATAGGAATTAGAGAACTGGGTTCAGCCACTCACTCAGCAACAGATCACTCAAAGCTGGCTGATCTCACAGTATATGCACCCAGGACCAATGAGCCCCATAAGGAACAAAGTTGACAGGAACACAGTCTCTAGACCCGGAAGCTTCATAAAGAAGAGATGGGCCAGGGAATATGCTGAGGGAATGGAGAATGAGTTGAATTAGTCAGGGCAGGCTTCTTAGGGGAGGTGGCCTTAGCTGGGGGCAGAAGGGTGGTGTAGGGCTCATAGGTAAAGTTGGCCTGTGGTGCATTGGGGTGGAAACCAACCTTGTCACCCTGCCACACCATCACCCAGACTGCCACATTCACACACCTCCTTCCTGTGGTGCCTCAGCCTGACCCATGTCCCCATGTCTGGCTGAATCTTTGCACCTTGTCTGCTGGGCAGAGGTGTTGGGACTCCTGTCATTCTGAGGAGGCTGATTTTCTGCCATCCAATTTCTCTCGAGCTCGGGTGACTCTGGCTGCCCCTCTAGTGTGATGTTTGTGTGGTCTGCCCACAGGAACGGCCTGTGGAGGTGGGCGACTGGAGGAAGAACGTTGAGGCCATGTCTGGCATGGAAGGCCGGAAGAAGATGTTTGATGCTGCCAAGTCTCCAACCTCCCAGTAGAGGTAGCTAGAGAGGGGCTCCCTGCTTCTCTGGACCCTCAGTGTCTGAAGGGTAGCTGGAGACTGTGGGTTTGGGGCTGGGAGGTGGCATGGAGTGTGTGCCGAGAGAAGAGCACGGTGAGGCTCAGCTCTTACAGCTCAGGCTGCTTCTGCTTTGGGCCCTTTTTGTTCCCCCCTCTATACAATTGGGGGTTGTGTCAGATCAGTGGCCATGAGATGAGCAGCATCCATGTCACAACTGATTGGGCCCCACCCCAGAGCCACTGAACTGGAGATTGTGGGGCAGGGCCTGCCCACTACATGATTCTGAGGCTCACAAGAGTTTGAGAACACTGGATTAGATGATTCTTGAGGCCCTCCCGCTAGCTCCGACTTTTTGAGAATCTAAACTCTCTTAAATGCCTCCTGGTGACACCCTTCCCTGTGTACCCTGTAAAGTACCCAGTACTTACTCCCTGCTCCCAGGGGGATGCCATTTGGAGAAGGTAAGACTTCCCATTCTACAAGGAGAGAGCTGGAGATACTGGGAGAAGCAGTCACTTTAGGCCACATGAAACTCCATGCGGAGCCGGGCGCGGTGGCTCAAGCCTGTAATCCCAGCACTTAGGGAGGCTGAGACAGGAGAATTGCGAGTTCAAAGCCGGCCTCAGCAAGGGCGAGGTGCTGAGCAACTCAGTGAGACCCTGTCTCTACATAAAACACAAAATAGGGCTGGGGATGTGGCTCAGTGGCCGAGTACCCCTGAGTTCAATCCCCAGTACCAAAAAAAAAAAAAAAAAAAAGAAACCCCATCCGGGATTGCTGAGCACAAGTGTTTCAGGGCAGGGGCTTGCAGACAGCACAGTCAGAGGAGGCCTTCTGGAAAGAAGAGTCCCCTGATAAATGACAGGTGAGGGTGTGAATGAAGAGGAAGGGCATGTTGGAAGGGCTGGAGGTGCAATGAAAGCACAGAGGTTGGAATTAGCCAGTCAAAAGAGGATGGCAAGACCAGGCAAGACCCAAGGAGCCTGGGAGAGGCATAGGAAGAGAGAATTTGGGTCGTAGGCTGAGAAGCCAAGGCTTCACAGGAGACACTATGGATGGTGATTCAGTCCAGGATACACCAGAGAGAAGAAGCCTGGGGTTGTGTGTGCTGTGGGTAAATCAGGGATTCTTAAAGAGCACGTGTCACTGCAACTAATGGCTTCCGTCTCTGTCCCCACAGGTGGGCTTGCTATGCTGCACTCTGTGCTCCTGCTTCAGGCTCCTTCCTTCAAGCACACTCACCTGTCTCTCTGCCCCACATCCATCTGGAGCATGCCTCCTGACCCCTCCTGCACGCTCCTCCCTCCAGCTGCATGCGGTCCCTGGCACCAGGAAGCCACACACACAGTGGGAGAGGAGAGAGAAAGCCAGCTGAAGGACAAGCTGAGGAGGCAGGGAGAGCAGCTTCCCTGCATACCCGTGCAGCTTCCCTCCACTGCTGCTGTGACGTGTGGTGTCCACGGGCATCACGGCCTCTCCATTAAACATCCGGTTTCCTGGTCATTTCTATAGCTCTGGTCACTATCAGGTGCTCAGAAGAAAGGGAAGATATGGAGTTTGTGAATAGAGGGCTAGACTGGGCTTCAGGAACCATCCACAGTCAGGAGCTCAGAATCAAAATTGGTGCCTGCCTCTTAAGGTCATCCTGGATCCCCTTCTGCCTAGCCCTGGTGACATCACACTCTCTAAGAGACCCAGGATGCTCCACTCACCAAAACCCTGACCTCTGAAAACAGACTTGGCCCTACCTGAGACTCCAGTCATCAAAAGGGGGCATCTCCATTTAGTTTCCTGCCCTGCCTGATTTCACATCCCCCTGCATTGGCAAACCTGTGTCGCTGTGGTGCCAGATTTACCCTCTAGCCCCGCTAGCAGGATGCCGTGCAGTTCCAAGATCAGCCACTAGGTGGCTCTTTCCTTGGTCTCTCCCTGGGATGCTTCTTGTCGTCTCTGACATTCTCACAATTACGTCCCCTCTG
Organism: Geosciurus inauris; assembly: GCA_004024805.1. Classification (NCBI taxonomy): domain Eukaryota; kingdom Metazoa; phylum Chordata; class Mammalia; order Rodentia; family Sciuridae; genus Geosciurus; species Geosciurus inauris. The sequence continues at coordinate 25,378 of PVHX01006268.1, forward strand.
ACATTCTCACAATTACGTCCCCTCACATTCCTGCACCAGTCGTACCCCTCAGGACTGATACTTTCACCAAAGTGGAGGCAGCTGGTTGTCTGTCCTCTGAGTCAGGTTTTTGCTTCTAATATCTGGATGCAAAGCCTTTGAGGGGTGTGGAGACTGAGGCAGCCCCCTCATTCCCAAACACTGAGGAAAGTGGCTCCTAAGGAGCAGAGACCAAAGTTCTGGGTCAGAGTGCAGCTTGACTTTTCAGGGCTGTCATAATGATGCCTGGCTAAGTCTACACAGAATGGCTGCCCCCAGACCTAAGGCCCTTTGGCGTTTTGACTGTCCTTGCACTGATTCTAGAAGAAGCTGAGTTGTCTGTATGGCCCTCCTTTTACCTACCTCTGCTGATGCCCTGTTTTACCCTCTGATCCCAGCGTATCATCTGCCACAAATGCCAGAGGCTGGTGCAAAGTGCAGTGCCGGCCACCCTGGGGCACCTGGGCATGCTCAGCCTGCCCTCCCTCTGCTGGATGGCTGCAGTGGGGACCAGCAACTTGGGATGTAACAGGGGAGACAGCACTGTGTAGGAGAAGCTCTTGCTACAAACAGGTCAGCGGGCAGAGAGGCAGAGGTGTGCAGAGAACACACCTTCCACTATACACACAAGCCCTCCGGCACAGACACACCCAGGTGCACACATGCAGCTGAAGAACCTGATGGGGCTGGTCCGCAGCATAGAGCATGGGATTAGATTTCGTGTCTGGGCAGCCACAGAAACCCACCCTACCCTGCCTCACGGGGCTCTCAGCTGGCCTCACTCCAAAGCATGTCCCTGTGCTTTGCCTCTTCTCAGCCCTTCTGTAGAGCCTGACCCCCAAATCTAGAACAGAATCTCAGTCTGCCAGTCAACTATTAACATGGGGCCCTGGCAAATTGGGGTCTCCACCCTGACCTGTAGAGGAGGAAGCCTGACTCAAAGCAAACACTGGGGGCCAGGTGTGGTGGCACATTTCTGCAATCCCAGAGATTTGGGGGGCTGAGGCAGGAGGATCATAAGTTAGAGACTAGCCTGAACAACTTAATGAGATCCTGTCTTAAAATAAAAAATAAAAGGGCTGGGGATGTAGCTCAGTGTTGGGGGGTCCCTGGGTTCAATCCAGTACCAAAAAAGAAAAAAAGAAAGAAAAAGAAAAAGGAAATACTGGGGAGCAGAGGGCGCTTGTGAGGAGGGCATGAGGCCCCCAATACCAAGCTTATGGCCTTCTGGAAAATGACAGAGGGCCCGCCCAGTGGACTATTGGAAGTCATTCGTTCCTTCCTTCTGCTTCTAGACGAGACCAGACCTAATCCATCTCCTTGAGGGTAGATAAGAGCAAAGGCGGGCGTCAGGGCTTGCTTCCTGCAAGGGAAGTTTGAGAGCCTGAGCAGATCTGGGAAGGGAGGGAGTCTGTCATGGGCTCCTTGGAGAGGCCTCTGTGCAGGGCTCCATAGCTGTAACTATGAAAAGGACTTAGTAAGCTGGGCACAGTGGCACAAGCCTGTAATCCCAGCACTAAGGGAGGCTGAGACAGGAGAATCGTGAGTTCAAAGCCAGCCTCAGCAATGGCAAGGCGCTAAGCAACTCAGTGAGACCCTGTCTCTACATAAAACACAAAATAGGGCTGGGGATGTGGCTCAGTGGTCGAGTACCCCTGAGCTCAATCTCCAGTACCAAAAAAAAAAAAAAAAGGAAAGGACTTAGTGTGGAGGCATGGTCGCTGGAGAGCCCTGATCCCGCTCCAGGTCCTCTCCCCAGGGAGAACCCTCAAGATCCTGCCTGGCCACAGGGGAGCAGGGTAGGGGGGTGAATCCTCCTGCTGACTGGCAGCTCACACAGCACATTACTACAACCAGGCACTGCCATCATGAACCTTCACAAAAGCCCCATGAGAAAACACTTTTACCGTCCCCTTTCTCTAGAGGGGGACACTGAGGCACAGAGAAGTTAATGAATCTCATGGTCACACAGCAAGTCCTGGGGCTGGGATTTAACCCGAGAAGTCTTTCAGAGTCTATGTTCTTATTCACTACTTTAGTAATACTATTTCAATAAGAATAAAGATATTATGCTGAATGCCTTATTGGAATTGTATCATTACATTCTCATGAAGCCTAAGAAGTAGGTACCATTATCTCACATTTCCAGGGGAAGAAATGGAGTCTTGCAGGGTTTACAAAGCTAACTCTAAATTACAGGGTTTGACAATTGCAGACTGCAGATTGGAACCCAGGTCCCAACAGAGCCCAAACAGCCACTGTCCAGGAGGGACACAGCTGGCAACAGGGGCATTGCAAACATACTGGGGGAGTTCCCACATCCCCATCAAGTGAGGCGAAGGGACACCCAAGTGGGCAAAGGTGAGGTCTCCCCCAACAGTAGACACAGGCTAGGATGGAGGCCTTGGTAGATGTCTCTTAAGAACTGACTAACAACAGCTGGGTGGGCACCCCTCTACCCACAGCTGGAGATTGGCCTGGTGTTCCTCCCTCCTTGCTGGAAATGACCAGGGCAAGATGCCATCTGCTGCCACCTCATCTGTCTTGGAGTGTCAGGAGGCCAGCTGCTGACCCCCTTCCCCTAGAGTGCTCCACCCCCATGGAACCCAGAGTCTGAGCCCAGCTGTGTGTCTGGAGCCCACTTAACAGCAGGAGCACTCAGGGTAAGGCCCATGTGCTCAGGGCTGCTGGGGCTAAAGTGCCCTGTGGAAGGAGGGGGCAAGTTAAACATTAGCCACAATGGCCCCCCACGAAGTGAGTCACACTCCCCACTGGGCTGTGGGCTGGGCAGCCAGAGGGGCAGTTTCGTTCCAGGTGGGTGACCAAGCTGCTGAAGCCCAGGACAGGTTGCTGGGACCAGTGCAGATGGCAACTTCCTCTCCTGACCCCATGGGGCTCTTTTCTCAAAATTCTCCAGGGCTTGCCAGCCTTGTGAGCAGGCAGATTCTCTCTCCTTCGAGAACACACTCCTAAGCTGGCCTGCAGGTCTCCCGAGGCCACGGCTGAGCAGGGTGGGCCTTTCTGACCCTGTAGCACAGGCACAAAGCCTGCAGTTGCCTGCAGCCTGGAGAGGGAAAGTGACTTGCTCAAGGTCACAGATCTCTCCAGGGCTAGGACAGGGATCCCCAAACTCCAAGTCTACTCCCAGTCTATCCCAGAAAACTGGATGTGGATAGGCTTTGGTCTCCCAGCAAAGACCAAGGCCTGGGGACCTGAGCAGCCTCCCCGTCTCTGGTCCCACTCAGCACTCTGTCTGGCTCCAGTGCCAACAAGTGGCCATGTTTCTTGGCAGGCCCAGACCGGGGGAGCCTGGTCCTCTATTCAGGCTTCAGGATTCAGGAGAGGAATGGCCTCCCTGGGGTGCTCTGGCAGGTGTCCCAACCTGGAACCTCTAGGGAAGGAGAGTGTGATCACCTGTGCCTGCTCAGTGACCGTGTGGGCTAGAGTGTGCGGGCATGTGTAAGGAGCTGGCTGGCTGGCGTGTCAGTGGGACGGACACCCATGTGGCCTGACACTAGTGCTCCCCCGAGGACTTCTTCCTACCTGGCTTTTTTGTGGCCCAAGTCTCAACTGCTCTGCCCTACCTTGAGGAAAAGGAGGGCACAGCTGCTGTGAGGTTTTCATAAAGCTAAATGTTTTCTGTGGAAAGGGTTCAACTTTGTTCTAAAGCATGCATTTATTATTTTAATAGTAAAATAGGCTTCCATTTTATTATTTTAATATTAAAATAGACTTTCCTTATGGAGTGAGAGAACAGGAGATGGTAACTTGTTTTCTCATTTATTCATAAAGTAAAATGGTAGAGACACCATTTCAATATTCATATTTTAAACAATATTATAGGTTTTTAAAGACTAAAACCCAGGGACAACTGTCCTGGATCTTTGTGGGGTGTGGGTCTTATGCCACATTTTCTCTTCTTCCCTTCCCTCAAGAGTGCCACAGGCATGGCAGTTGCTGGTGGGGGCAGGGAGGTGTAGAATGGGAACAGAACTGATATGTCAAGGCATGACGTCTAAGTCAGCCGGCCAAGGCTGGGGATCCCCCAGATTTCCACTCTGGCCTTCTGGAAAAGAAGCTGCCCTATGAGTCTTGCATTTGGGGGATTCCAAGCCTGAACTTGGAAGTTCTGGGGGCCCCCTAAGAACCCTGAGGGAGGGAGGAGAGAGGTGATCCCTCCCCCAGCTCTGGCTGGGAAATGGTGAAAAACCCCAGCCCCTGACCTGGGAATTCCCAGCTGTGCTAAGTGCTGCCTTGGTGGACTCTCCCTGGAGGAAGTGAGTGACATGTGCTTACGTTTTTAAACGTCCACAGTTATTTAAAGAATTATAAGATAAGCACCCATATAGCAACTGCCCACTTTAAGAACATATTGCAAATGCTTTTGAAGCCCTGTGTCCCTCCCCTGTCTCGATGCCTGCCTGTCTATGCAAGTAAATGTGGGCCTTGATTTCATGTTTGGAGGAACCCTCATGATCCATGCTTTTGCTTTTTGCGGTTCCAACTACCTATGGTCAACACGGGTCCAAAAATGTTGAATGGAAAATTCCAGAAAAGTACAACTCATAAATTTTCAATTGCGCACTATTCTAAGTGGTATGATGAAGTCTTGCGCCATCCTGCCCTGGACGTGAACCATCCCTCTGTCCAGGATGTCCACTCTGTGTGAGCCTCCTGCCTGCCATGCACTTAGCCATCGCCCTGATCAGTTCCACTGTGCAGCACCATAGTGTTTGTGCTCAAGCAGCCCGTGTTTTACTTAATAATGGCCCCAGGAGAGTATGAGGCTGGCATTTTTATCACAGTATATTGTTATAATCATCCTATTTTATTGTGAGTGGTTTTGTTTTTTTGGTCCTGGGGATTGAACCGAGGATCTTGAACATGTTCTAAGCCCTTGTTTCTACCACTGAGATATACCTCCAGGCCCTTTATTATCAGTTAATGTTGTTGATCTCTTTATTGTGCTTTATAAATTAAACTTGATCATAGGTATACATAGGCATGTATGTACGCACACACTTAAACACACACACACACACATAGTGTACGTAGAGTTTGGTGCTATCTGTGGTTTTAGCCATCCCCTGGGGGGCTTAGACTGTATCCTCTGAGGGTAGGAGGAGCTGCTGTATGGTTATCTGATTCTCTTTATAACATTTCTAAGTGTTTATGAATCCCTAATCAGCACATTACCTAGTTTTCATCTTTTTATAAACCTTACATAAATGCATGCATTTTGCTTTTCCCCCATTAACAATAAGGTTGTAAATTCATTTCTGTTGATAACTACAGTTCATTTATTTTCACTGCCATGAAATGATGCAAATACCATCATTTCCTCATTCATTTTCTTGCTGATGGACATTTGGGTGGTTTCAGGTTTCTGCCCTCCCAATGGTAGATACTACCTTGAATATTCATGAGACTTTCTTCTGATAAACATGTCTAAGAGTTTCTCTAGGGGCTGGAGCTGTTAGCTCAGGGGTAGAGCACTTGCCTCACAAGTGTGAGGCACTGGGTTCAATCCTCAGCACCACATAAAAATAAAGCTATTGTGTGTCCATCTACAACTAAAAAAATATTTAAAACAAAAAGTTTCTCTAACCACAAGTGCAACTGCTGGTGGACAAGAATGACAGGGTCACTCTTGCTAGGCTATACTTCTTATACTCCAACTGTTACCCTGAGAATTGCTAAGGCTCCACATCTGGTTTTCCAGACCCTGGGGACCTGGATTCTTAGACCACCCTGACCTCAGCTTCTCCCTGACTCAGTTTCTCAAGGTCACCCTTGGCAGAGGTTTTCAGGCTATCTGGTTTTCCTGTTATTCCCCAACTGAGTTAGTGCAATTTTCCAAACCTTTATTGATCGCCAACTGTGCCAGGCTTAGTGTCAAAGAAATATTGGGTGAATAAAACACTCTTTTCCTCTCAACACACACACACAAGAGCACCAACACTTGGGTGCAGATGCTGACCTCCCTGCCCCCAAGGAATCACTCCCTCCTCCTTCCTATTTGACATTTCCTCTTGAGTGCTACAGAAAACAATGTAAAGCTGTGTCCTGAGTTCCCACATTAACATCTAATCCGCTATAGGACAGCTCCACCTGGCTGTCTTCAGGGATCTTAAATCCAAATGGATGAAGGCCAGGGATGCTGCTGACCATCTTCCCATGCACCTCCCCACAATGAAGAATTATCAGGCCAAAATGTCAGTGACACTGAGGTTGAGAAACTCTTGGTGGTCTCTGGTCTGTAACTACCCTCCTTCCTAAGTCTTCTCCCCGAACCCTGTCTCATCAGTGGCATCTGTACTCATATAGTCCCCTCAAACCAGAGAGGGAGCCACCAGCCATGGTCAATGGACTCAGCCCTGATAATTCAGTCTTTCAAAACTCTTGCCAACATCTTCTCCTCCCCTCCTCCTAGCTGCCCTTACTCAAGCCCCTTTTATTTGTTTTGTGGGCTATAAAAATACACCTCCCCCAACTGTGTGTGTGTGTCTTTGTCACTAGACTGGGCATGTCTTGATATCAGGAGCTGAGTCCTCATTATCTGTCCCTGAATGTCAAAGTCACTTGTTGGTTACAGTGGATAGAATTCTGTCCCTACACAGATATGTTTAATCCCTAACTCCTGCTACTTATGAATGTGACTTTTTTGGAATTGAATATTTGTGGAATAATCAAGTTAAAATGAGGTCAGACTGGATTAGGGTTGGTCCTAATCTTATAAGAAGAAGGAAACTTGGACACAGACACAAAGACTCACAGAGAATGCCATGTGACAACAGAGGCGAAAACTAGAGTCATGCAGCTGCATACCGAGGAACTCCCATGAATTGCCAGCAACCACCAGAAGCCATTAAGAAGCAAAGGATTCTCCCCAGGGCTCTGGAGAGAGCATGGTTCTGCCAGCACCATGATCTCAGATATCCAGGATTTAGAAGTGTGAGAGAATAAATTTCCATTGTTTGAAGCCACCGCCTTTGTGGTACTTTGTTATAGCAGCCCTTGGAAACTAATACACCAACCCTGCATGCAGTATTATGCCTGGCACATAGGAAGTGCCTAGTATATACACTCGGCCTCCCTCAAGGAACTTTTTGAGCAATTACATGTGTGTAATTACTTGTTGAATTGTTTGCATACCAACCTTCCATGCAGGTTTTTATATTCCTAGAGACAGTATTGGATTTTGGGCTTTTAGATACTGGACTGTAACCTAGCTTTGTTAAGTATTCCCAGCAGGGTCAGACTTCAAATAACTAGGATACTTTTCTTCCTATATTGAAATGACATCATTGACCAATCATGGGGAGAATATTCACTATCTCTCCAGGGAAACAGAGGTTACCTGGGACATGTCCAGCCCTGGATCAGCACATCCAAGGACATTGATTATTGCCCATCCCCCTTTTCCCATGGAAAGAGCAAACAGCTCAGGGTCTTGTCTTGTCCTCTGCTCATAACTGTCTGTGGCCTTGTCAATCTTCATGCTGCTCACTCCCATGTCACCAGCAGGGAACTCACTTGATTCTCACAACCTGGAAGGAAGCAAAACAAGGTATCATTATTCCCACTCCACAGAGAAGAAAACCGAGGCAATCTCCCCCAATCAGATAACTCATAAATGGCAGAATGAGAGCTCAAAGCCAAGTCTCCAGGATCCCAGGCCAGAAGTCACTCCCTGAGCCTCTCCCAATCACCTCCTATGCAAAAGGAGAGGACCTTTGGGCAAAGGTCCCCCTTTCTCTCAGAGCAGGATCTACAACAGCTACTACTGCTGACCCTGCACTTCTGATCCCTCAGGGAAGATAAGATTCCCCACCTCAGCACCTGACCCTCTCAGCACCTGAGGCAGGTTCTTGGATAGAAAGCACCTGGCATTGCACAGACCAGATGGAAACCTGTGCAGGGAGCCTGGGGGTGGCTGAGCAGCCTCAGGTTGTTCCCGAACTCTAGTCCGCTATCTGGGCTTCCTCCTCCCTTCTGAGGGAGCAAAGCTGAGCTTCCTCAGTCCTGTCACACACCCTGACCCAGCAGCCCAGTTTGGTTGTTAGAGCCTGAGGATGGTCCTTTGCACATTTGGGTTTTCAGTGCTGTGGGCACTCATGTGTTTGCGGATTTGAGTCCAAGGGAGGGGCCGTCTTCCTATGCATGTGTTTTGTACGCAGCCAGAGGAAGCAAAACCTAACCTGTGTCCGCGGGGTCTGTTAAGGACGAGAGGGGACCGAGACGGTGCTGGATTACGGTACCTGCTCCAACTTTTTCGCTCGGCTTCCTGCCTGGGTTTCTCCGGGCTAAGTCGATTTCCAGGCAGAGAGCTCAGCCTGACCCCGATCTTCGGATCCCCGCCCCTCTGCCCCATTCCCTGGTACTCGGGGCCGCGACACTAAGAGGCGGCCCAGCGCCAAGCTGGTCCGACTGGTTCTGAGCAGGAAGTCGCCCGCCCTCGCCTGGGGCAGCCGAGCAGCCCCGCGCTAGCCGGGGCGCCGTCGGTGAGCCCGCGGCCGGTGGGACAGTCCACCCAGCGCTCGCCCCGCGCGGCCAGACCGGCCCGGCGGAGATCAATGCGGCTTTGTCTGGGACGCCCACACCCCAGAGGCCGCTCCCGGGTCGGCAAATTGGAGCGCGGCGGCGCGGGGCGCGAGCGCGGGTGAGATAAGCGGCCATGTGATCTTACCTGGGCGCGGGGGAGGGGCGCACAGGTGAGACGCGGCGGCGGGCGCCCAGCACCCAGCACCCAGCACCCAGCACCACGCGCGCGGCGGCCGCGGGGCTCCAGCAGCATGTCTGTCAGCAGAAAGGACTGGTCCGCGCTGTCCAGGTGAGCGCTGCCGCAGGCAGCGGGGGAGCCGGGCCATGCCTGGCTGTGGTCAGCCGCATACCTTACCATCTGTTGTCCCTGGTCATTGGTCTCCTCCCCGCCCTGGGATCCTGGCACTGAGGCTGGTAGCCGGTCTTGCAGCTCTTCAGGAGGGACAGAATTGGAGCCAAACTCATGATCCTTCACGGACAGGGTGTTATTCTTGCTCCTCTCCAGCTTCCTGTCCTCCCTTTGGGGATGAGGCCCCAAACGGAGTAGTTGGTGAAGGTTGATCCTCAGCCTGGACAGCTCCAGGGTGTGACCTTCCCCCTGTGGGGTAAAAAGAACGTTTGGGGCAATTGGGAAGGGTTCAGCCTCTCTCACTGCTCCTGGCTCCAGTGGAGAGCTGTAGTGTCACTCTCCTGCCTAGTGTCTCTCAGCCCCTCTTGGGAGAGGGAATAGGAGTGATATTATCTTAGCAGAATGGGGAACTGTGAATAGGACAAGAAAGAGACCACCCCCCTTCCCCATCAAGGAAGGCTCAACTTGTGAGTACAGCATTTTGGAGTGGCAGCTGGGGTGGGGACTTCAAGATGGTTGCTGATCCATCTTTATTTGAGAACTCATCTCCCAAAGAGTCCAGGGATTGGGTATATTATCCCAGCCTGCTAAACTTCCTGTCCCGGTCAGAGAAGCCTAGGAAGGGCAGGTGTCCAGGAGGCAGCCCCCTCATTATGGTTAGTGATTTCTCTTGGAGCTGCCCTCTGCTCCTCTCCAGAAGTGCTGGAATGAGCATCTTTATCTCCTCACCTTTACACTGGGCACCCTGTCTCCCAAAACACACACACTCAGTCTTTGTCCTTAAGAAAACTGAGGTTCATGCAATAGCCCAAAGCTGGAAGTTTGCTCCTTTGATTTGATTTTTAGCAGGTAGAAATTGGCCTTTTGGTTCCTCACAGGTGAGCCTTTAAATCTTCAGACCTAGCATGAGGGTAGGACCATCTCTGCAGGTGCAGCCTGGCACCCTCCAGCAGTTTGGGTACCACAGGCCTTCCTTATCAAGGCATCTTTCAGGCATTTTCCAGCACTTTAGGATCTCCTTCTTGCCCCTCTCACTCTCCCTGAAGGGCTTCAGAGTTTTCCCAGCATTTTAGACTGAGCTTCCCCATAGCAGCTCATTCTCCTGGGCTGGAGGGAGGGGGGCAGGGAGCGTTCCCCATACTCTTAGGACCCCACACTGCTCTGAGCACAGTTGCCAAGTAACCCCAGTGCAGAGAAGCCTATGGGGTCTAAAGAGGGGAAAAGGTAAGCCCCAAGAATAAAGGGGACCCAGTGCTCTGGGAAAGAAACCCAAGCTGCTGAAGAGGTTAGACACACCCCAGGGAAGGTTTGCTGAGGGTGGGGCTGGGGGTCAAAGCCTTGGACTCTGCATGTGGGTCAGTGTGCATGGGGTTGATGTGGGAGTGTCTTTGCTTCTAGGTGTGGTATGTCTGTACCTATGAATGCATGCTTAGAAGTGTGTGTGTGGCCATATGTGTGGGCGAGCATGTTTATGGCCTATGTAGTGATGAGATGTGTGTGTGGGCAGTGAGTTTTTGTATTACTGAGTTCAGAGTTTGCAGATCCAAGTATGTTCAGTCTAAATGTTCATTGAAAACCTCAGTACTCTGTATTGGGTTAATAATACACAGCAGACACCATGTCCTCAGAAGCTCAGTCTGGCAGGGTGTATGTGATTCTGTGTCTGAGAGCAACCCAGGGTGTGCATGTATGTATTTGTGGGAGGGGGGAAGGCAGTGGCTGGAGCATCAGAACTTTTAAAGTGGGAGCAAGGTGGGCAGGGGTGGGACCAAGTTCCCATGGGATGTCCAGGCTAAGCAGATGTCCAGGGAACCAGTCCTGCCAAGGGAGACTCTGGCCCACCTTCCCTGCTCAGCCCCAGCCCTCATAGAGCCCTGTGGGTAGACACAGCTGCTGCCAACAGTCACCCTGATGAGGCACCTGGAGCAGAGGATCGCTCTTGTTCTGCTCCTTGACTGAACAACAAGCCTCAGCGGGCCAGCAGGAAAGGGCTGTGAGTCACTGTCAACCGAGTCTCCCAGGCTAGGGAGGGTGTGGCAAGTGAGGTCCTAGCAAAGGCCCTGGTGGGGAGCTGAGAGCCAGCCTGCAGCCTATCCTAGGCAATAAGTAGAAATTCAGGTGCTCCAAGCCCTGGGATTGTGAGCTGGCTGGCTAGCTGCCCTGGTCAGCAGCCTTGTCCTTTCCTCCCTGGGCTGACCTGGTGACCAGTGGGGCTAGGCTAGGCCTGTCTGCAGGGGGTGAAGAGTGGATCTGGGAGTGCCTGGGACTAAGCAGCCACAGGTTAATCATTTCCCTGCAGCAGCCTTAAGCAGCCCTCCCACCTCCAAGTGCTTCCCTGAGTCCTCCTGGCACCTCTCCCTAGATCTTCTGGGCCAAAAGGGACCTCAGACCACTCACAGTAACCCCTCACTATGTGGAAGGGGAGCCTGAGGCCTGTCCACTCTGGGGTGAAGATTGGCCCAAGGTCATGGCCAGGCCTGGGCTTCCTCCTCTGTTTTTCCCTTCCCCAACCCCTGCTTCTGGAACCCCAGGATCAACAAAATACTTCTAGGGCAGCCCTCACATCCTCTCCCTACTTTAACCAGAGTAGCTGAGCCTTGATCTGCCAAAGAACGGGCATATGATACCATTTGGGGAAAGTAAGTACTACTGCTAAACTTAACATTTAACAAGCACTGGTACACTTGATGCAGAATAAATGGAAATCAGAATTCAGGAAGAAACCCCTCCAGGAGAGTGGTCCAAGTGTGCTCCCCAGGGAGCACCAGGGAGGAAGGGCTTTAGAATTATGTAGGAGAAAGAGAACCCCTGTACCCAAAGGATGGAGTTGGTAAATTCAGGGGTAGGGAAGGATTAGCAGCCCTATATGAAGCAAATAGAGGGTTGTGTGGTCCCAAATGAAGGTTGGGAGGTGGACAAAAGGTTTGTGGAGAAGGAGGGAGTGGTGGGCCAAGTGCCCAGGGCTATGGCACTAGCTGGTGAGAGTAACTGGCACTTCCCTGCTCTTGGAGCCTGCAGGTTCCACCCAGGGCCTGGTTCTGGGGCTCAAAGTTCACTGGGTTTCCCCAAACCTCTGCCCTCCCAGGTTGCACCCTGTTCTGGGATGGAGAATCTCGAACCTTCCAGAGCTCCTTTGCTCCTTTCTCTTAATGTTCTGCTGTTGCGGGCTGCTGAGAAAATCTCCCACCTGCCTCACCCGCTGCTAATCCTCCCAGGACAAACTTTTCTGGCAATTGGTATTATGGTGAAGGACATGAGGTCTTAGGAGGCTGATTCAGATGGAGTTTCAGTTCCTTCTTTTCATTAGTTGCATTTTCTTCAGAAAATGCCTCCATTTCCTCCTATGCAAAACGGGGAGGTGGGGAGGATGACCCTTCACCTCACAGGGATGTAAAGGATAACATCAACGGTATTTGAAGTATTTGTACATTTAAATATTTCTAAAATACTTAGTGCCTGGCATTTTGGGAAGCACTTGTGCATTAGTGTGATCACTTCTTCTTTTATTCTTTTATTTGTTGATTTATTTCTCCCTACATTCAACAAACATGAAGCACTGTTCTAGGCCTTCAACTCTATTTATTATTGGGCTCTTAGTAGCTACACCTCCTGGGCACTCACCTTTGCCCTCTGTCCTTTCAATTTCTGTCCATTTCCTCATCTTTAGAGGCCAATAATCTTTGCTTATTGGTGATAACATTCTTCCCTTAGGGTGGGGTGGCACTGAAGGGACTCTTATTTTGCCAGGTATCTGGGTTGAAGGAAGCCCCATGGTTCCTGAGCAGCAGGGGTGATGGCCACATCACTGTGGGTGAGTTGTGGGGCCTTGGTATAAAGCTTGGGAACACTCAAGGACACCTGGCCCCCATCCCCTATAGCCCAGCCCTGGACCAGCCTGGGGAGTGAGTCACTTCTGAAGAGACCAGGCTCAGACTGATCACATACCATATAGGGCCCCGTGGAAGGAGAAACAAATACGCCGCCTCCCTGAGGGCTGAGAACTGCGTGTGGGAACTGGGTTGCTCAGGACCAAGGAATCCTGGAGGCTCTAGCCCAGCCCTGCTCTGGGTGTGGTCAGGGAAGAGGAGCTTCTGACTTTGTGGGTCACTTTCTTCAATATGTGGATCCCTCTTTGGAGGGCAAGAGCTGTTTCCAAACTCCCCTATTCAAATCCTCTTGCCTCTCTGAGTGAAGCACAGTATCCTGTCCCAGCAAACTCCATTCCTTTGAATTTCTCAGCTTGCTCAGTGTCCTGCTTCTGCCTGGCTTGCAATTTTCCCTCAATCCATCACCCCTATTGATGTCACCCGTTGAGATCCAGTGCAGGTTCTGTCCCTTCTGTGAGCCTTTCCAAGAATATTAATCTGTAGTCATCACTGTCTCTTACTCTGCAGAACAATCTCTATACTTTGGTTGGAAGAATTCTTGGTGGATATGCTTCTAAACCACTGGTTTGTAGGTTTCTCCAGGGTAGAGGCCCTGCCACATTGTTCTGTGATCCCCATGGTTCCTGACATGATGCTGGCCTCTTGCAGTTGCTTAGCAAGTATTTATTTGCTCTTTGGTTGGATTAGAAGGACAGGTGGATGGAAGGATAGATGGACCAGAGGAGAGGTGTGTGTGTGTGAGGTAGGGACAGTGGATAAGATGATGGAAATGGGCAGGGAAACCAGCAGGGGACAAGGTCGATGGATATTTGGATTGGCAGGTGGCTAGATGGATAGGTGTGTGAATGAAGAGTGGCTGGATGGATTAGTTGGGGATAGTTGGCTGGTTGTAAGAGTGCCTGTTTGCCCCATGAGTGAAGGGTGACTTGGTACAGGAGCCACATGAGGGTGTACAAAGTCCCCTTGCTTCTCCAGGCAAAGGAAAGTTCTAAAAAGATGAAGAGGTTCAAAGTGCTCCTGGGAAATGAAGGCATATTAGAGTCTTTTTCAGGTGGAGCTGGTCTTACGTGTGAGTCTATCCCTGCTGTCCACCATTAAAGGTTAAGAAATTGTATGGGGAATTGGATAACTCCGAGAAAGTTCCCCTGTGATTGTCCACTAAGAGATATTATCTAAGAATTCCAGGACTGAAAAGAGAAAGAAACTTGTCAAGTTCATTTGCTTCCTTTGGGCACAGCTATGCTCACCTTCCCACATTCCTAGTTGCCCCAGAGAGGGAGGCCCTACACTTCCACCCTAGAGTCCTGAGAAAATTTCAGCACAGTGGTTCTCATTTGGGGTGATTTTGACCCCCAGGGATTATTTGGTAATATCAGTAATACCAATATTAATATTTGGTTATGTTGAGAAACTTGGTTGTCACAACTGGGAAATGTTGCTACTGTTAAATATCCTATAATCCAGGAGCCAGGCACAGTGGTGCACGCCTATAATTTCAGCTACTTGGGAGGCTGAGGCAGGAGGACTGCAAATTTAAGGCCAATCTAGCAAATCTAGCAGTCTTGCCATGTTATCGAGGCTGCCCTGGAACTCTTGGGATCACATGATCCTCCTGCCTCAGCTTTTGAATACCTGGAACTTCAGGCATGTGCCACCATGCTCGGCTACACAAATCTTAATGAGAGATTTTACATTTTGTTGTTTTGAAGTCCAGCCTGGCTCAGTTCAGACTGTCCACACTGCCAGTGTTCCATGGCCGCTTATAGGCCTAGAGAATATTTTTTCTTCTCTCAGCCCATGGAAATCTGGCTTAGGAAGGGTGCTAGGGTGTCCCAGGGCTGTGCTCATTCTCACCTTCTTCCTCCAGCCTGGCTCGGCAGCGTACTCTAGAGGACGAGGAGGAGCAGGAGCGTGAACGCAGGCGCCGGCATCGCAACCTGAGTTCTACCACAGACGACGAGGTGCCTAGACTCACCCAGAATGGAGACCGTCAGGCCACTGAGAGGTACTTGGGTTGGGGCTGGGCATCATTTCCTCATTCGGGGTGACAAGGATGGACTTAGCTGCCCCAGGCCTACTCCGTGCAATGTGTTTGGCCTGCCCTAGGCTTGAGACCCAGGGAATGAGGCTGAAGGGTGAGAAGACAAATTTCAAGTTCCTCACCCTCCCCCAACTCCTCCTCAGCTCTGCCAGGTTCCATCTTCACTAGGACAAATATTGCTGCTGTTTGTTGAGACTATCCTGGGCCCATACCTGGCTGGACATTTTATGGACATAGCTCATTGAATTCTCACACTATCCCTGAGAGACAGGGATTATTAACCAGTTTTACAGGGAGAAATGGTGGAAGGGCATTTAGGTGACATGCTGAGATTATATACCTAAAGAGTAGCACAGTCAGAATTTCCATCCAAATTTGTCAAGTTCCATGGCTCAACTCTGTCCATGAAACAGGCTGTCTTCCTCCAGCCTCAACCCTCTACAAGTCACTTCTGAGGGGAGGAGCATGGGGGAAAGGAAGAGACGGGCCCAGAACTTACTGAATGCCACCTGAGCATTGGAACTATGCTCTCATGGGGTGAGGCTCATTTTACTTTTTGACAAGCTTAGTTTGAAGATTTGAAAACTGAGAGCCAGATAGTAAGTTAACTTGCTTGAAATTAATGGAGAGCAGGGTGGTGGAGGGAAAATAATCTCCTTTAGTGGGAGATCAAGAGCTCTAGGTTTGGGGCAATCTTCTCATGTTGCTCTTGTTCCTTTGCTCCCCAGCGGAGGAAACCAGGATATGTGTCCTGGGCTGAGCCAAACTTGTGACTACCACCTATTCCCAGCTGCACCCATATGACTGAGTATGGGATGGTGACTCCCATACTCCCATTGAGTTCTAATCCCACTTCTCTCTTCAGTTAGCTATATGACCTTTGAACACCTCTGACCTTGATCTAAGCTTTAAGGGGCAGGAACCCCATTTAATCCTGTTGACCTCCCAACCCCCAGTGCAGCCTGGCACATATAAAGCTGTTGCACAGTCCGTGTTTGTTGATTGTCTCACCTCTGATGTCCTCTGATTCCATCTCCCACCCTACTTCCATCTTCTGGCTCAGGCTGCCCAGCGTGGAAGAAGCAGAGGTGCCCAAGGCACCACCCCCAGCCTCCAAAGATGAAGATGAGGACATCCAAAGCATTCTCAGAACTCGTCAGGAGCGCAGGCAGAGGCGGCAGGCAGTGGAGGCTGCACAGACCCCCATCCAGGAGAGGCTAGAGGCCGAGCAGGGAAGGGATGGCCAGGGCCCCGGGCAGGCCATACAGCACTCCCTAGTGCCCAAGAAGGAGCCAGAAGCCCTGCCCCGCAGGAGACTGAGCCGGGAGCAGCGGGGACCCTGGGCCCAGGAGGAGGAGCAAGTAGCAGGGAAGAAGCAGCTTCCAGAGGAGGCCTTGGCTTCAGAGAAGACTTCAGTCTCTGAGAAATCCCCTGTGTCAGAGAAGACAGCAGAGCCCGGCAAGGAAACCTGCATCTCCGAGAAGGGGTCAGCCCCAGAGAAAACATCTCCATTTGAGAAGACAGCAGTGTTGAGGAAGAGAGGCAGCTCAGAGAGGAAGCCTGTTCCAGAAAATGCAGGTGTCTCAGACAAGTCTCCAGCCCCTGAGAAAACATCTGTGTCTGAGAAAATAGCAGCATCAGAGAAGAGATCCATCTTCGAGAAAAAGTCGATTCTAGAAAAAGCAAGTGTCTCTGAGAAGACGCCAGAGAGGAGATTGGTGTCTGAGAAAGCATCCATCTTTGAAAAGTCACCGGTCTCAGAGACGAAGCCGGCCCCAAAGAGGGCAGCAGCCTCAGAGCCACCCCAGGCTTCTGGGGAAAGCCAGGCCACCACGAAGGAGCAGAGAGGAAGAGCCCTCCCTGGGAAGAACCCACCTTCCTCGCCAGACCCTCCAACAGTGGCTTCCCGCCTCAAGCCCATCACACTCCAGGTTGGTAGTGCTCCTGCCCCTCCTCCCTCCCACTGCCTCCCTGACTGGCCTCCCTGCCAGCCTTACCAGTGGCCTCTGGTTCTTTTGCTGCTTCCTGTCCTCCCACCTTCAGGCTGGGTCTCCCTGCTGCTCCTAGCCACTGAAAGGGACATGTGGCAGGGAGCATTTGGGACCCTGTAACACATTCTCATCTAGGACCTGGACTCCAGGACCCCAGCAAGTTGTTAGGAAGTCTCCGATCCTTCCAGAAGTGCTCTTAAAAATCCCCGCTAGGGAGCCTGGCTGCCTCCAACAAAGGCAGGAGAGTAAAGCACAGGACCGTTTCACTCTTACCCTTTCTCCTGCAGCTCCTGGGATGAGCCAGGCCACCTGGGGTCCCTGTGGCAGTTTGGGTTCAGGGGCTAGCTAGGCCGGGTAGGGCCCTAGACCTCTGCTGGGGACAGTGAGTTCTCCACCTCTTGTGTGACTCTATGATCCACCCAGGTGAAAATCCCCAGCAAGGAGGAAGAAGAAGATACATCCTCACCCACCCAGATCACCTACAGCAGCTCCCTCAAACGCTCCAGCCCCAGAACCATCTCCTTTCGGGTGAGAGCCCAGGACACTCTTGTCTCTAATCTTCTGGAGGGCAAGCCAAGGAAACTACCCATTACAGCAAAACAGGCTTAGGTTAGATAGCATGAAGACCCACTGGATAGAGAGGGGCTTTGGATTCCCATGGCTGGCCAAAAACACACATGAGGTCCTATTAAATAAAGGAAAAAGTTAATAACTGAGTGTGAATAAGCATGAGTAGCCCCACCTAGTGGGGAAGGCCAGATCTGCAGGAAAATGGCATATGTCCGCACCAGGCTGGGCTGCTGGACCCACACCTGCCTGCATCAAGTCCGGTCCCCACCGAGGAGGGAGAGCAGGGCAGAGCAGCAGGTTTCTCGCAGTGTTCTCTCTGATCTGCTCCCGCCCCAACAGTGCAAATCATGTGGAGTATGAAGTCTCATTTGGCCGTGACCCAGTATTTATCCTCAGCTCTTGTGTTCACTGGGTCATCTGCTCATTCCCTGGTGACTGTGCTTTGTGCCCTAATGCATTCCAGGCCCTGGGGAGGAGGCTGGAGGCCTGAGGTTGGTGCGTGCACACTGGGCTCTTGGTCAGTGGGGCAGCAGATAGGAAGACAGGTGGTAGCAGGGAGACTACTGGGTGGAGGCAGATGCTTCCCAGATAAGAGGAGAGCCTCTGGTGAAAGTGTGGGCACATGTTTCTTTGGTGGTAGGGGGTCTGGGGAAAAAGTGTCTGAGAGCTGGACTCTGTCTTGAGCGGGGGGGCACTGACCTCCCTGGGACTCCCACTCACTCCCTTCTCTTCTCATTTCAGATGAGCCCTAAGAAAGACAGCTCAGAAACAACCTTAACCCGCAGGTGGGAGGCCTGGAGGCTTTAACTCTCTTCTGTCTGGTCACATATTTCCTGAGCACCTGCCCTCCTGTGCCAGGCTGTGCAAGGGGAATGTGCAGATCTTGCCTGAGCTCTGGATCTGGCAGAGGGCTGGATTAACAGGAAGGACTGAGGCCATGTGAGATGGAAAGGGAGGGGGCATCAGGGAGAGCTGCTGGCGGGAGGAGCTCTGAAGGGGAGGAGTCTCAGGGTTGGGGTGGGAAGAAGAGGAGGGCTTCCCAGGAGGGAGACTCAGAACAGAGCAAGGAAGGGAAATCTCTATATTGGCAGGCCTGGGGTGGAGGCCTGGGACTCTGTGTTTAATGAGGACCCCCCATGCTCTGTACATGGATGACTGTATGTTGAAAGAAATCTGAAATTGGATCTGAAAAGCAGTTCTGCCCATGCTGGGAATTTGACCCACTTGCTATATTCTTCTGCCCTCTAATCTTCCTGAGGCCTCCTCTGTTAGGCCTGGCCTGGAGCTTGGGTGGGGATGGAGGAGCAGGAGAACAAAAATTAGACACAGTGCTGGTAGGGTGAGGTGGCGCATGCCTGTAATCCCAGTGGCCTGGGAGGCTGAGACAGGAGGATCACGAGTTCAAAGCCAGCCTCAACAATGTAGTGAGGCCTTAAGCAACTCAGTGAGACCCTGTCTCTCAATGTAATATAAGAAAAAAGACTGAGGATGTGGCTCTCAACCCCTGGGTTCAATCCTCAATACCAATAAATAAATAAAAAGATAAACAAACAGTGGCAGCCCTCGAATAACTCACACGAGACCATCAAACACAGAGTCACCCAAGCAGGGAGGTGCAGGATAGGAAAGCGTAATTTGGGCTCTCAGGTCAGTGGCTGCTGCAACAGCTCAGCCTGTGGGAGCTAGAAAAGTGTCGCAGAGCAGTGGATATTCAGTATTGGACTTGAACTAGTAGGAGATTCCCAGACAGAAAACTGGAGGTGTGGCATTTTGAATTAAGGGGACAGCATGTGATAAGGCATGGTGTATAAAGCACAGGATTCTAGCTGGCTGGCATCTAGGTCTGTGGCAGGGAGGGAGAGTCAGGGACAGATCACTTCCAGTGCTGTGCCAGGGAATTTGGTTCTTGTCCCATGGCCCTAGGGGTCAGAGCTGGAAGGAACAAAATCTGTTCAAGGTAGGAGCAATCTGGTGGCAGTGGAGAGGAGAGCTCACGGGGGAAGGCAGGGAGAGTGGAAGGTGACCACAGGTTTAGGGAAGACAGGAAGGGCCAGGTTCAGGGATGATGTTGGTAGAAGTGACAGGATGTGGGAGGAGAAGGACAGAGGAAGGAAGAGGGAAGGAGGGAAGATGTTTCTGTCCTTGGATGTCCCACTGAATGGGCTGTTTTTCAAGAGATGAGGAAGGGCCTTGGAATTGGAAGTCTTCCCCTTAACCAAGTCATTACAGACTACTCTGCAATGTGGATCCTCATTCTCTTTGCCAAAATGGCAGGATGTGAGGGGTGCCACTCCTCTGGCCCTGGGGCCATGGCTGGCCTCCCCAAGGTGGGTGTCTCACCTGGGCTGTCTCCTCCCGTCTTCCCATCCTGCAGTGCCAGCGTGAGGCTGCCAGCCAGCTCAGTCAAGCTGGGAGAGAAGCTGGAGAGATACCACACAGCCATACAGGTGTGGCGGGGCTCTTCCCCAGGGGTAAGGGTCCCTGCCCAGGTGGTCACGCACCTCACAGGAACAGCTCAGTGGCTTGTGTCTCTGTTTCCAGAGATCAGAGTCGGTCAGGTCTCAAGGCTCCTCCCGCACTGAGTTCTTTGTGGCTCCTGTGGGTGTGGCCAGCAAGCGCCACCTCTTTGAGAAGGAACTGGCTGGCCAGAGTCGCGCAGAACCAGCCTCCAGCCGGAAGGTGAGGGGTGAAGCCCTGTTGGGGAGTCTTCAGGCTTAGGAGCCCTGAGGTCTCCAAAGCTCAAATGGAGGCCTTGGCAGTGCCAGAAAACCATCTTTTCATGTGTCAATGTTGGAAGAACCTTGTCCTACCATTGAGGTCCTCAAGTCAAGTCACCTTGCTCATGACTCCCTACAGGGGTGCTGTCCCCAGTACACATGGCAAGCCCAGGTGGATGTGGGAGTGAGGTGGAGTCCTGTCCCCATTCCAGGGTTTCTGAAAATGCCCTGCAGTTGCCAATGGCCCCAAGCCCTAAGCTGGAGCCTTTCTTTTTAGGACAACTTGAGACTGTCAGGGGTTGTGACATCCAGGCTCAACCTGTGGATCAGCAAGACTCAGGATTCTGGAGATCAGGACCCCCAGGTATCCTGTCCCTCCTTGATGTCTCATGGTACAGTGACATGGGTCGGAGGAGGGACAGCCTGAGAGCAATGAGTGATTTCAGGAGAGGAGATGGCAGGGGGTGGGGACAGGATAGGGATGGACCTGTGGGTCAGAAGGTAGCAGAGACAGGAAGTGGCCTTTCAGGAGAGGGGGCATTCTAAGCAGAGGTGTGGGCCTTGGGGACCCCAATTCCCTCCCTAAGCCTTGCCTTATTTCCCGGTCTCCACTCTGATGTCCCCAATCAGGATGTGCGGAAGGAGTTGGCAGCCACCAAGAAGACTCAATGGGGAAAGAAATCTGATTCCTCCCTGGATGTTGAGGTGAATGGAGGAGGGGCCTGGCCTGGGGCAGAGGGCTATGGGCGCGTGGTGGGAGACCCCACTTATCACGTATGTGCATGTGCTAATTGATCTGCAATTGCACAGGCCAGGTGCCTAGAACGCTCCCTGGCCTGCATGCTTGGGCGGCCTTGACTCACTACCAGCATCTTGGTAGAGCCCTCTTTGGGCTTTGCTGAAACAGCTCTGCAAAGCCACACCCTCTTCAACAGGCTGACTTAAGGTCTCTGACTCCCTGTGGGTGTGGGGCTAGGGCAAAGGGATACCTTCCTGTCCAGAAGTCCCCTTCCTTTCCAGCCCTAGGAACCCCCTTACCTTGTTCTAATTGACCTTTGCCTCCCAGGTGTGACAATCCGTACCAAGTGTGCATCTCAGGGGCCCTTCCTCATGGCAGTCCCCTGCTCCTGCAGCAGTGTCCCTGTCTCTCACTCCTCCACTCCCTTCCTGCCTCTGGACCTGTCTGGCCAGGGCCCCTGGGGGCCAGAGCTATCAACAACACTCAACTAGGTCCTTCCCAGCCCAGCTGTGCCCTGGCACCTTCTTGTCCTGCTGTGGGCACAGCAGATCCTGGGATCCAGCAGCAGCCCAGGACAGCACAGGTGTGAATCAACGCTGTGGAACCTCACCGTCCTACCCAGAGATGTCCCCTATCTCCTGCTCACTTCCAGGGGCAGGACAGGGCTGTCTCAAGAACCCCAGGGTCACCTGCCTCATATACTCCCAGTGAGTGCCTCCATGTGTCTATGATGTCTCCCACTGAGGCCTGAACCTATCCTAGTTCCCAGGGCCTCTCCTAGCTTGCTAAGAGCAGGCCAGACTGTGAAGGAGATGGCCTGTACTGTCTGTGCACCCCACCCCACTCCTCTGTTCTCCCTTCCCTTCCTTGGCATGCTGCCTGGCCAGAAGCTCAGTGACTTTTTGTGCAACTGCTTGTCCTACCCTCTCAGAAAAAAAAAAAAAAATCTGTTCTCAGGAAAGATTTGATAAACTCATTCACTCTCAGGTGTAAATGACGAATGATACCTTAAAAATGAATTCCTTCTTGGAGGCTTTGCTTTCTAACAAGGAACATCTGCAGGGTGCAAGGAGGAAGATTTTGGCTGGGGTGGGAGGGAGGATCATTTTTCTAGTCTCTCCTCTTCTCATAGTAAGATGGTAGGTTTGCCACTCCATGGTCCTAGCTTGGTGACTTGGGACTCTACAACTACCATGTACAGTGCCAAGCCTGTCTGTATCCCAACCTCCCAAAATCTGTTCCTCCATTTCCCAATGTCATGGCCCATGTGAGCTTGGAAAGTGCCCACTGGAGAACCAGGACCAACCAATCTAAGCAAGTTAGTCTGCTGCCCTACAGACCCTTTAAGGCTTTAGTGTAAAAAATAAAGTTTTTCTTTATTCATCAGAACAATTATTCCCAATTGACTGGTTTTACTCAGAACCAGCCAGAGGTAAGAATAGGTGCAAACCCTGCCCACCCCCCTTTGCGTGCTTGGGGAGACCCCAGGGCTTCATGGAACATGGCTTTTAAGGGCAGTACCAGGCCCTCCAAGCTGGCTTCCCAGTGCTCCGACTGGTCCACCTCCACTGGAGAGGTGAGCCTCCTGTAGCTGGCCCCCCATGTGTTTGGAGCTAGGGTAGCAGACCCTGGAGACCTGCCCTGAGCATCCCACATCCCCAACAGGACTGTAGCCGTGGCAGATGTGCCAACTCCATGGTCCAGAGTTGGTTGAAGCCGGTGGGGTAGGGTGGAGGAGTGGGCTGAGTACTACTTAGAGGCAGAAGAGACCCCAACTGTTCCTGCCCTGCATGGAATTCTGGGTATGACCTTAGACATTCCCTTCTCAGAGCCACTGGTTTCAAGCAGGTGACCTCAAAGGACTTTCCCATACTATGTTCTTTGGGATGTCCCCTGGCAGGTGAACTTTTCCAGCCAATAAAACTTGTCACACAGGCTTTTCTTAGGAGAGGCTCCTGGGCAGTGGCAAGGGCTGTTCTGGCACCTGTGGCCTCAGGGTGGTAGTGCCCTTTGTGCCTGCATACCCTCCCTGGGATGCCCAGTGAGCAGGCTTCTGGGGAGAACTTGGGGGCAAGACTCCATGGCTCCTTTGCATTCACGTGCCCGACACATGAGGGCCATGCCTTCACTCCTGTCAGGGAGGCAGCTGATGACCAAGGAGACATGTTCACAGAAGATGACCTCAGCTGGTGATAACATGCAGGCTGCAGTGACTGGGTGGCATGGAGCCTCTTGGAGAAGGTGGCACTCTACTATTAGCACTGGAAGGTGACTTGTTTATTTTCAAGGACAGATGCATCTGAATTGGGTCAGGAGTGACCCTGTTATATCAAGGTGTGACTGTTGGGTGGTGATTTGCTTTTCCCATTAGCTAAGTGAAAGTCTCAGTTGTCTGGATGAAACTCTGCCTCAGAACACTTAGTAGAAGGTTCATTCCAATGGTCTGTGGACACTAAAAATCAACTGGGGTTTTCCTGGGGCTCTGTGGGGATCTGGATGCCCACACCCATCTCTCAGGCATCCATGCAAACAAGGTATGGCATGTTTGAAGGGTTATTTGGCTTACCAGGAATAGTGACACACTGAAAGTGGCTCAATTTAAGGTAAGTTTAAGAAAAGCAACTCCTAAATTCCAGGAGATTCCAGGCCAGGACATGAAGCAAGCTGGGTCCTGGTGGGCTAGAATGACGGACAGGGACAGGGAGGCTGTGCTGCTGTTAGGGCAGCCTGGTTCCTTCCTCACTACCACTCTGGGAATCTGCTCCCTCCACCTGCCTCTCTCTGCCAAGTTGCTCTGTGTCCCTCTGGCCTCCCTCTTTCCCAGGATGCTGGCAGCCAGGCCGTGGCTTTAGCTTGCCCTACTGCTGATCTGCTGGCAGTGTGGGGGCCCATGTGACCTGGGATAAGCCTGTAGCAGGGTGATCAAGGCCACTGGGCTCAGAGGCCACTAGGGACCATGGAGAGGACTGGCTCAGCTGAGTGATGGAGTCTGCTAGCAGCGTGGGTGTGAAGCAAATGGCAGTTCCATAGGCAGAGGATGCAGCACTGTCACTCCCTGGTGGCAGGACCAAGGAGCGTGAGCACTGGAAAGGCTGGACACATGGCCAGGCCAGGGGTGGAGGGGACAGAGAAGGGTGAGAGGCTGGATTTCTTTTTTCTATGGAAAACCAAGAGTGTGGATCTCTAATTAGCAAGATCTGGAAGTGCCAGGGCTCAGTGTTCAGGGGCACGTGGGGAGAGGCAGGCCTGGTCCAGAGTAGGGCCCTGCCTTCTTCAAAGTCAGGTGGGCTGTGAGGCATGGAGATTCAGAGATATTGAGGTGGAGATCAGCTCGGCTGCCCCCAGAGTGGATCCCCTCTTCTCCTTTTCATTTTCCTTGTGTGCTAGCTCTACCATGGGCCAGGCTCTGTGCTTGCAGGCATGGCATTTATGTACAAGCTGACAGTAAAGACCCTGGGCCTGAGCTATGAGTCTAGCAGGGTCCACATAATATGGTTATCATGAGTTTAAAGCTGATGAGGAATGAACTTCAATCTCACTGACCCCTTCACAAAACCCAGCTGCCCATCCAAGGAGAATGGCCATTTTGACTTGCATCTGATCTCCTCTAGTAATTTAAGTCCGTTGCTTGTATGAAGGGCTTGGCACATAGCCTTGGGGGCCATGGAAAAGGCCCAATTTAGAGATGTCCTCACTGAGACCTGTAGGTCTCACCACCTGCTCATTAGTAGCAGCTAACAACCTGGAAGGCATCTTTACCCACAGCATCATTTCCAGTGGAGCTGCAGATAAGCACCCACCCTCTGCCCCTTGAGACCCTGGCGCAGAGGCTTGTGAAGTATCTTGGAGGTTGCCTTCTGTCCCCAGCCTGCCCTCCCAGGCCTAGGTTGCTGGCATCTGCTTTATCAGGATTCTCAAGAGGGACAGCTGGTTTATGTGACAGCCCTGTTCCCTGCATATCTGTCCTGGTTTTAAATAGCTTATCTGAGCAGCTGGAGGACCACATGGGCTTATATGGCGTGGGGTACATGTTCCTTTAGCCCTGTCCCTGGCACCTGCCAAAATAGCAGCCAACCCTCCTCCATTGTGTCACCCCCTCCCCGTCTCCTGCTGCACATTCCTCCCACCGCAGGGCTTGGCTCCCCAGGCCCCAGCCCACACGCCTGGTTAAAGCCTCTCTATCCCCTGTCCTCACCCAGTCTCTGCCACAGCTGAGCAGACCTCCAGGATCTGTCGGCAGCCCCTGTTTAAAGGTAAGATTTGGGTAAGGCTCTAGGGAAGGGGAGAGCAGGGAGGGGGACATGAGGGTCCTGGCTCTGGACCCTTTCCCCAGCATCTACATGTGTCCATTCTGAGTGGACACTGGATTGATAGAGGAAACCACCTCTCAGAGGACCTGTTGCTGGGACTGGACCCCAAGCTTAATGCAGTGGAATGGAAAAAACCCTGTTTTAGCAATCGGAGAAGAGGACTAAAGTCCCGGATCTGCCACTAGAGATGCTGTACAGTTGAAAGGCATGGATACATCACTTTCCCTCCCTGGGGCTCAGTTTCCTCATCTGTAGACTGGCCTAGGTCCTTGCTGGTCCTCTGCCTACCATAAATACAGTGAAGACCTAACCAAGAGGGATCTCCTCAAATTACTTGGTCCTTTCTAGGCAGGTTCTTCTTAAGGCCCAGAGATCAGGGTGGACCTTGGCCATGTCAGTTAGATGAGTCCTGGTGGTCAACTCTAATCTCCAAGAACTCAGATACTGTCCTGGAAGCACTGAGAAAGGCCAAAAAGTCCAGAGGCAGATGGATCCTCTGGGGCTTCTCCAAGCTGACTGGTATTCCCCTGGACTTTCCTGTCTGGGTACCTTTCCCTTCCCTAGGGAAGAGCAAGGGCTGAGAAGCACTGGGATGTGATGGGCAGGCCCCCCGGGGAGGTCGTTCCCTGGGTGAGCCAAGCTTATCAGCATGAAAGGGTTAACCCTGGGTTTAGCTGCCCCTGTGTCGCTTCAAGTGTAAGGCTTGCCCCACCCCACTGCACTATGCCCGTAGGGATAGCCCTTGCTCTGCCTGGGAGTGGTAGAAAAAGCTCCCCTTGATTTTAGATTCTCCTGGGCATGTGGAGGGAATTTTGGGTAGGGATGGAGTGTGAAGGGATTTCAAGCAGCTGGGAAGCAGCTTGACCTCCTAAATTCCTCTTCTGACCCTCCTCACCCAGGGCAAGTCCTTCTCTGGGGCAAAAGAGGAATCCAAGAGGATCAAGTTGTGTGTGCCCCTCCCCCCCTGCTGCCCGCTGTCCATTTTCCTCTCCCCGTCCCTCAGTTTCCCCAGGTGGACCAACAGCTGTGGGTTTAGGGAGATCCTAGCTAACACAGTAGCAAGGGCTGATGGACAGGGTCTGTGTTCCTCAGAAACTCAGGGACTGTCTCTGCAAGATGGGAACTTGAAGCTCATCCATTTTATAGACAGGTTAACTGAAGTTAATTGGCTTCACTAAGTCACATAGCAAAAGTGTGTGGCTGATCTTTTCACCCCCAAGGCCAGTATTCTTTGGTCCTGTGTTTGTGCTCTATTCCCTATGAAAGTGACCTGGCTGGATGTGGTGGCGCAGGCCTGTAATCCCAGCACTTAGGGAGGCTGAGAGTAGAATCGCGAGTTCAAAGCCAGCCTCAGCAACGGTGAGGTGCTAAGCAACTCAGTGAGACCCTGTCTCTGCATAAAACACAAAATAGGGCTGGGGATGTGGCTCAGTGGTCGAGTACCCCTGAGTTCAATCCCCAGTACCAAAAAAAAAAAAAAAAAAGAAAGAAAGGTGACCTGATCTGCTGTGAGGGAGTCCGGCTAGAGAGCAACCTGGGAATGGGACCTGGGTGTGAGGCCCCAGGTGTCTCTGGACACTCCCATTCCTCGCCTGGCCAGGTTCTTGAGCCTCTCGCATCCTGGCACCCCCAGCCTAAGCCTCCTTCTCCCCTTTATCAGGTCCTGCCTCTGACAACAGACTTGGCTGAAAAGCCTTCCTCCAGCCTCCAAGGTCTGCGAGCTATTTTTAAGAGCTGGATGGTGCTCCCAGGAGCAGGGAGAAAAGTCCAAGCTGCTCTTTCCTCCTCTGAGCCCCAGTGCCACACCCGGTGGCTCTGAGCTGGTGAAAGGGCAGGACCGGAGAGGAGCCAGAAGCTGTGTGTCTCGGGCCAGCCACATGCCATTCCCCTGAGAAACTGCTCCCTCCTCCCCGAGCCCACGAGCTCCTCCAGGGACTCAGGTAGCAGCTCCCCAAGTTCTCAGGCCAAGTTCTGACTGCTCATCTGGGGTTCAGGTGATGCTCCTCTACCACAAAATTCCCCACCCATCTCGGGGTTAGCAGTCTCTTTGACCACACTCATCCTGAAGCCTGTTTGAACCCTCTGGAATTTGATTTTTTTTATTTTTATTTTTTAGCCAAATGAGGTTCAATTCCATCTTGTGACACCTTACACATTTGACACTTTTTCTCCCTCCTCCCCTCAACATGGGTGTGTCTCAGCTGCTGTCTGGAATTCTTTGTGAACAAGGGCTCTTCTCTCACTGTTTCTATCCTGCTCCAGCAGAGGGAGCAGGGGTGGTCCTTGCTCAGTTGTCCCTAACCCAGCAGGACTGGGCCAATTCAAGCTTCCAAGGGTGCTGAGTCTGAAGTCTCTATCCAGAGGGACAGCTGGGGAGTAGCAGCTCCCTTGGAATCAATCCCTCAGACTCAAAAGGGCTGCCTTGAGGTGGACATCGCTTCAACCCATCAGAACACTGGCTCCCACTGGATGTTCATAGATGGGTGCCTGGGGTTGGTCTCTGCCACCACACTGGGATATACAGGAAGAGGTAAAGGAGTGAGCAGACCTCTCCATGTGCTGTTGTCCCCATCCCTTTTGCTTGGGTCAGGCTGCAGAGGGTGATGACACTCTGGCAGGTCTAGTGTGGGGCAGGAGGCAGGAGGTGGCAGAGGCACAGAAGAAAGATCAGAGGGTGGTCCCATCTGTCACTCTGATTCTTCTCCCACCTGACTTTCAGCCTCACCCTACATCTCCTTGTCCCTTTAATCCCTTCCAACCCAATAATAGGGATGGTTTCAGGATCATCAGATTGCAGGTGAGGGCGCCATTCACATTTCAATCAACATGCTCTCAGGAGGTTTGGGTTATAATTGCTATTAGCTGTAACAGTTATTATTGTTATTAGCTATTCAATTGTTATTTGTTGGGTGCCTGCTCTGGGCCAGGCACTTTATACCAAATCTCATCTTTGCTTCCATCCCAGGAGAGGAGCAATTTCACTGAAAAGAGAACTGAGGGTTAAGGAAGTGAAATGACCTTTCCAAGGTCACACACAAATGCACATGGGGCCAGTATTTAAGACCAGATAAGTCTCTTACCCTAGGCATTGCTCTTCTACCTCATATACATATATAGTTGTTGATGGACCTTTATTTTATTTATTTATATGTGGTACTAAGAATCGAACCCAGTGCCTCACACATGCTAAGCAAGCGCTCTACCACTGAGCTACCACCCCAGCCCCCTCTTCCACTTCATATTGACTTCTCCCTTTAATTACATGTGTCCAGCTGCTCCTGACCTTGCCTAGCACCTTCCACTTCTATATCAACTTGATTCGCTTAGAGATCTCAGAGAGGCAGGATGTGAACACTTTATCTCCATAACACAGAGAAAGAACCAAGGTTCAGAGATGTTAAAAACACTTGCCCAGGTGACACCTTCAGCAGAAGAACGGAAGAGGATTGGCATCCAGATCATCTCAGCCTATCACCATGAGGGGAGCATCTCAACACAAGTCCCCCAGGGAAACTATTTTCTTTTGTAGTACCAGGGATTGAACCCAGACCATTGCAGATGCTAGGCAAGTGCTCTACCACCTCCCTCCTCCTCAGCCCTTTTTATTTTGAGTCAGGGCCTCTAAGTTGCGCAGATGGGCCTCCATTTGGGATCCTCCTGCCTCAACTTCCCAAGTAGCTGTAATTACAGCTGTGGACCACCACACCTGGCTGGGAAACTATTTTTATTGAGGTAGCATAGATTAGTATGCAATTGTAAGAAAGTTGTAAGAAACAATACAGAGACATTTCTTACATCCTTTGTCCAAATTTCCTGAATAAAAACATTTGAAACACTCTATAGTACAACATCACAACCAGGGTGTGCACATTCTCAGCTTCACTTATATTCTCGTGTGTGTGTGTGTGTGTGTGTGTGTGTGCGCATGTTCAACTCTATAGTTTTATCCTGTGTAGATTCATGTACACATCTCCAGTCAAGACACTGAACAGTCGCAAAATCAGAAGGATCCCTAAAGTGTTCTTTTATTACTACCTCCACCTCCCTCCCACCCTTAACACAATCCCTGACAACCATTAATCTGTTCCCCATTTCAAGAATGTTATGTAAGTGGAATCATATGTATGACCTTTGGAACTGGTTTTCCCCAATCAACAGAATTTCCTGAAGACTCATCGGAGTTGTATACATTTTTTATCACTTAGTGGCATTCCATGGTGGAGAGGGCCATAGCTGCTGTGACACTCTTGTGGTAGGTGCTCTGTGCAGGAGGACAGGGGTGGGCTTGTTAGCACTCCCCTCCCCTGAAGGCATCTGCAGTCTGAATAGGTGAAGAAAGTTTATGAACATTACTTTGAGAGTTACAAATGGGAACACAAAATCCCAGACAGCATGCCTGCTCAGGGGCAAGGGATGAAAGGGACATTAGCTGGCTGCTTTGCTCTGATGCCAATGATGCGATCTCCCCTTACAGAGGAGGAAACAGGCTTGTCCCTGAAGGTCGCATAGTTAATAAGAGGTGGGGCAAGACTCACCCCAGGGCCCCCTGATCCCTCCACATCTGAGACCAGAGCTCTTCGAAGGAAGGCAAGCTCCATTTCTGCCAGCTCTGACATTTCTCTCTTTCTGGCGACAGAGCAGAGACCATGTCTGACGTGGAAGAAGAGGTGGTAGAGGAGTACGAGGAGTGAGTATCGGGGAGTATCTTGTATCCAGGGCTGTACCCTCCCCCCTGCCACTCACTCCCCTCCAGGAGCCACCCAGCTGCTCTAGGATTCTGGTGGAAGTGGCTGGGCCTGTTTCTAGGCCCCCTTTTTCCACTTCTGTACCTGTGGACAGCAGACGCCACGTAGATCTCAGGCTGGGAGACTTTGGGAATCCAGGAGCTCAGCTCCAGGGTCAACAGGGTCCTACCTGGCTAGGGGACCAGCCACTAGCTGAGGAGCCACAGAGCTGGGACTCCTGAAACTGATCAGAAAGCTTCAGCGACTCCCTTGAGACCTCAGAGCTGATCCTGCCACCACGCCCACTCACAGCCCAGTGTTAACACTCCACCTTGGGTCCCTACCCGAGGACTGTGTTGATTGGCAGCCCTGTCTTGGAGAGATGCTGGAGATGGGATGCCACTGGGCAACCTAATAACAGTCTCCTGGGGTGAGGTGCTGCCAGGAGCACCCAGAACCAGAGACACAGCCCCTGTCCTCACAGGGCTGTTGGGAGGCTGAGACAAACTACAGGGAGGAATTAGCAAACACGTGAGGTGCAGAGGGAGGGAGTGGGCACTGGGATGGCCAAGGGAGGTTTGTGGAGAAGGCAGGTCTTACTAGTATAGCATTCAGAGAGAAAAGAGATTTGGGAGAGAGAAGAGCTTTCTAGAAAGGGGCACTGCCTGGGAGAAGGACAGAGGTGAGGTCAGAGGAGGCAGGTAGAACGCTAAAGGGACCACGCTGGCTGATGCAGAGGTTTGCTGGGGGCAGTGACAAGTAGCCTGGGTGAGAAGGGTGGGCCAGGTTAGTGGGGGCCTTTGTAGAGCGGGCAGAGAAGTGTGAACTCCACGAAGCAAGAAGGAAATGAAACATGGGGTTATCTTCTGGGAAATGCTGGTGTGTGTACGCGTGCATGGTCTTGGATGTGCACAGGTATTGAGAGTATCTTCCTTTGCATCCAGGGAGCAGGAAGGTAAGCACATGCACGTATGCTTATTTGGATGGAGGAGAGTGTGGCTGGAAACTGATACACCTCTTCCCTCTTCTCTTGCTGCCCTGGTCTTCTCTTCTGAGCAGAAACAGCTGTGGAAGGTATGTACCTTGGGCAGGTGGAGGGCCAGAGAGGAGGAATCTCAGGAGTCCTGTATTCCCGGGAGCCCTGGGGAAACAGCTTGTCTGTCTCTGCCCTGAACTCCCATCTGAGCAAAGACCCCCACCCCCAACAGCTGTGGTTCCTTCATGGGAGTCAGTCCTATATTGATTACTTGGTCTTGAGACAGACCAAAAGGTTTAAATCTGTCTCCTGTCAACTATTTTCTTTTTCTTTTTTTTGGTACTAGGGATTGAACTCAGGGGTGCTTAACCACTGAACCACATCCCCAGCCCTTTTTTATATTTTATTTTGAGACAGTCTCACTGAGTTGCTTAGGTCCTTGCTAAGTTGCTAAGGTTGGCTTTGAACTTGTGATCTCCTGCTTCAGCCTCCTGAACTGCTGGGATTACAGTTGTGCGCCACCATGCCCAGCTGTCAACTATTTTCTTTACCACTTTTCCTAATTTATTGTTTTTGTTTTTTGCTATTTTATTTTTACCATGGAAAATTTGAAAGGCATATAAATGTAGAACACGCCCACCCAAAAGAAAAAAACAACAAAAAACAAAAACAACTAAACAAAAAAACACCCACCAGGCTTATGACCCAGCCAATGATCATCAGCTCACGGCTAGTGGCAGTCTTTCATCTCTCTCTATCTGCCCCCGGTTATTTTGAAACATACATCCAAAATCATTTCTGCACATTATATCATTTCATGCTTTAATATTTCAGTGTGTATCTCTAAAGATAAGCACTATTAAAAAAAATACCCCGTAACCCCAATACTGTGGTCCCACCTAAGACCATTCCATTTTATAGTTTTTCAAATGCAATTAAGAATATGAAGATGCTCAGGGATGGGGTGGTGGCTCAGTGGTAGAGCGCTTGCCTAGCATGCGTGAGGCACTGGGTTCGATCCTCAGTACCACATATAAATAAATAAAAAATAAAGGTCCATCAACAACTAAAAAAAAGAATATGAAGATGCTCAGTTATCTGAGACATTATATATAGGCATGAAGATTTATTAGTATTGTCTAGCAAAGGCCTGTTTTGTTGTCCCTGTTCTTGGAGGTATTAATACCTGCCCTTCTCAGCTTTGGGTTCCTGATATCACTGGAAGAACTCACTGGCCTCTGCTTCCTGAGAGCCTGAAACAGGAAGTGATTGAGACCTCACTGCCATCCCCACCCAGTCCACAAAAGGCGCAGAATGGCCCTCGGGCGCCACAGGCCTCTGTATCACAGGCAGGCTGGAGCCTGCCTCTTGGTGGCTCAGCAGATTCTCAAAATATCACGTCAGCACATGGTGTGCAGACGCTAGGGAAAGGGTCTTCAGGAAGCTCCAGGAAGAGAGTTGGTGGGGGCTCAGTGTCTGTTCCTCCTTTGTTCCCCAGGTCTTCTAAGGAAAATGGGGGCACCCCCTGAACATTTAGGGCTGCTCCAGGGGCATCTAGCCAAAGAGGAGACTGGAGAGAAATTCAAAGGCAAAACCAGACAGACCCACTGGAGTCATTTTTGGTTTTCATGTTCCGTGTCTCCAACTTCTGCCATGTTCCCTGCACTAGCTCTTGACCTGATGGATCTTCCTTTACTTTGGGATTTTCCATTTCATTAGGGCAAGTTTTGGGTGGCAGGATTTGAGAGCTAGACCTCTGGATTTGGGACCAATCCGCACGCTGCACACAGTGGGATTTAGTCCTGAGTTAACAAAATAATTCTCTACAGTGAGAGGGGTCTGAGCCCCGGGGAGCATGCCCCCTTCCCAGCTAAGGACCTGGCTGTTGGTTGACCGAGGAAGATCAAGGGATGTGAGGGGCCACATTACCTATAGTATGGATGGCACTGAGCATCCCTTCCTCTGGGACAGTAATTGTTCCACTGCCGTGAGCTCTTCCTGGGGTGGAGGGTTACAGCTAGAAGTTGCCAGACGTTTCCTCTG
This sequence comes from Geosciurus inauris, assembly GCA_004024805.1. Lineage (NCBI taxonomy): Eukaryota > Metazoa > Chordata > Mammalia > Rodentia > Sciuridae > Geosciurus > Geosciurus inauris. Next base: position 58,287 of record PVHX01006268.1, read on the forward strand.
GGTTAAGCTCTGGTCTGCCTGAGATGATTGACTTCCTTTTTCCCCGGCCAGGAAAGCACCCCTGGTACTGAGCTCCCAGCAGGGCTCTCCAAGTGTGACTTGAAAACAGGATTTCTCCAAGAGACTCACTCGGAGCAGGAATGTAGAAGTTTGACGGGAGTCAATTGTTTCTCATTCTCTGCTCTTTCGGTGCCTCTGTCTCAGGCTCTGTGGTCTAGAGGCAGGGCAGGGAGCTGCTGCTTAGTGCTTACTGAATGCTTCCCTCTGTGAGGTGCTCTAGGCATGCCAGATGGTTCGGTTCTCACATGGACTGGGAGTGAGGTCATCATTTCCATTTACTGACCTGGCACCTGGGGCTCAGGGAAGTTACTGAGTAGTAAGTTGCCCAAGCTGCTCAGAGTGGGCCTTAGGCTAATTGCAAGCCCTGCATGGTCACCACCACGCCCTGCGCTGCTGCGAGCTGCCCAGGCTCCCTGCCCCACACTAACCTGTCTCGCTTCTCCCCTCTGCTGCTGCCACCCCTGAACCTGGAAGAGGAAGACTGGAGAGAGGACGAAGACGGTAGTACAGCTTTTCTTGCCTGCTTTCAGCTCCCTGCTATCCTGAGTGCCACCTGCTTGTCCAGGGGCCCTGTCCTTGGGGCGGGGAGTGCTGAGTGGGTCAGTCACTTTCCTCCCCAGCCTCAGAGGGGCCAGGACCGCAGTTCTGAGGCCTTCATCCTGTATGTCCTCCCGGGTCACTGGCTCCTCCTGGGTTAAGCAGTGGGAAAGACCCAGGTGGGCTTCCCATGTGCTCCTCATGTGGCCATAGAGGGAGACTCTTGGCTGCAATGAACATTCCCCCTGTCCCACCCCCACTCACATTCCAGGGCTCCAGGCTGGGCCTTTCCCTATGAGTTGGCCTTTCCCAGGCAGGGTGGCCAGGGGTCAAAGGGCCTGGGGACAAAGTCATCTGAAGAGCAACTGAGGGCACTGGAAATAGTCAGAATAGAGAGGACATGATGTCAGCTTTAAATGTGCACTGCTGTAGGGTGGGGTGGGGCTGGACTTGTCCCGGGTGCCTGGGGTTAGCATGAGGGCAGTGGAAGTAGCCTGGGGCTTAATTTTAGAACAGACCTGCCCACAGTGATGTCCCAAGATTGCATAGGCAGCCAGGAGTAGCAGAGGGCACCCCCTCTTCGGGTCTGGCACGACCCCTGGGTGAGGGTGCCGTAGATGGCACAGAGGAGCGAAGCACGTGGGGTGGGCTGCGGAGGTGTCAATACAGTGACCTAAAGGGGGACCCTACAACTGGCCCTCTAGACTCATGCCTTCTGGAAGGATCTTTTTTGAGGTAAGCCTCTTGCAGGGATCCAAAAAGAGGCATCTCCAGGCCTCAGAGAGACTCAGACCTGGGAAAGGAGGAATAAGAATGTGGGGGCAGAGGGAAAGGAGGTTGTCTTCTCTCCCTGGATGATGCTGTCTTCCATCCTGAGGCATTTTTTTCCACCTCTGCCAAGAGGCTGCCATTGTCAATCTGTCGGTCAAGGAGCCTTACCAAGCACTTCAACAGGCAGAGCTGTGGTGGCGATGTCACCCTGTCTGCTCAATAATCTGTCTACTCCAAGAGCCGGAAAGAGCAGGGTTCACATCATGCTGAACAAGTGCATGAAAACAGAGAAATCCTGACAACCTTTTGGATAGTACAAATATCTGATTGTTGGGTATCTCATCCACCCACACAGGTTCACTGACTTGGTTTCATTTAGATACAGAGGAAGGGTTTCTAGACTTGGAGAGTCACTGGGTCCAGGACAGGAGCTTCCCTGACATCTCACCTTAAGCGGAGCCCATCCTATGGTGCTGGGCACTGGGTAGGACTCCTGGGACTGAAAGTTGGGGAATGAGCTGGAGTCAGACCACCAGGAAGGTCACTGAAGTCAAGTTAGGCAGAAGGAGCCCCAGAGACACCCCCACCCTGGCTGCTGGCAGTGAGTCATGCTGGGCCTGTCCCTTCTCTGGTGCTGCCCAGAGTACCCCACATCCTAACCTGCTTCTATCCCAGATCTCTGGCCCTCCTAGTGACCTCCTGGTAGAGCACAGGTTTCCATATTGGGAAAGACCCAGTTCTGATTCCTAAACTCTCAGAGAGGCACATTTGGGACCAAATAAGTCTTCACAAGCCTGATTGTGTCCTTCTGTTGTGTTTCCCCAGGATGGCAAACTTTTTCTGTAAAACAACAGAGAGCAAATATTTGAGGCTTTGTGGGCCACGGTCTCTACAGCAACCACTCAGCTCTGTGACTGTAGCACAAACGCACCCACAGACAGGACGCAAAGGAGTGGGGGTGACTGCAAGCCAACTTCGTGTACAGGGATATTTTTGGGGCCAGATTTGTGCTTTTTTTTTTTTTTTTTTTTTGATGGCTTTTAGCTTAAACCAAGAATAGAGCAGCCTGCCATTCACATCAGTTGAACCAAATCCACTTGGACTTGGAAGTTGTTGGCCCTGGGTCCCTGTCTCTGCTGTCCTTTCTCAGTGCCCCCTCCCTGTCTGGTCTCTGTTCTGGGTGTTGCTGGGTGGCATGAGCAGAGCCACGTTGTTCACTGGGTCTGGTTCACTTCTGCAGAGCAGGAGGAGGCAGCAGAAGAGGAGGCTGAAGGTGGGACTGGGGCTGAGGAGGAGACCAAGGAGACCCACGCGGAAGGTATGACCCTGGGGCAAGGTGCACGGGGCTCAGGGGTTGCAGTAAGAAACCCACCTGCAGCATGCTCTCCAACCTGGGTGCCTCCCTCCTGTCTGGGCACATACTGCCAATAGTTCCTCAGTGAATACTGATCAAGTGCCTCTTTGGTGTCAGGCAGAATCTTGGGACCAAGGCACAGAAAGACAGCTCCCTGACCCCATAAGCCAGCAGGCTGAGCTGAGCCAGGACCTGCTTGTGGGGAAAGCTCTTGGGGAGAATCTGAGCTCAGAACAGGACCTTCATTAATTCCTCCTGTTTTGTTTAGAGGATGGCCTAGAAGAGGAAGCCAAAGAGGCTGAAGGTGAGGACTGTGGACATCAAGAGAGGTTTTGGGGTAGCACCAGGACTCCTCATGGTGGCTTGGGGGAGACTGTCCACAGGTTCCTTCCAGGGATATGGGGCAGGAGATTTAGGGGAAAAGAGGATAGAGTTATAGACGTTGAACTTTCAACCTTTTCCCTCCTCATTTCAGAGAAGCTATTTGTGGGTATCTGATAGAAGAGGGGACCTGTGTCCAGGCCCTTGATCTGGCAAGGAAGGGGACCCAGAAGTCACATTCACACAGGCAGCTCCTGGCATAGAAGCTAAATAGTGGTTGGGCTCAGTGTTCATAAGATGAACTCCCAAGGCACAGGGGGACTGTGTGGTGGCCATCACTGTGGACACTGTCACGTCACAGCCTTTACCAGGCTACCAGGTGGTTGCAGTCACACCTTCACAGCCAGGGCAGCGGCCAAGGCTTGGAATCCTGCCCACTGGCTTTCTGGCCCTGTGGCCACCAGAAAGTCCAGGGAGTGACCAAGGTGGCTGACTTGGGAGGGGATTCTGGGGTCAGAGCCCCTGGGGACCTTTCCACAGGTCCCTCCTCACAGTGAAGTGGGGAAGAACCTCCCTCATCTGGAACTGCTGAATAAGAGAAGGCTTTTTAGTTCCACGCCGAGCATGTGTGCCCTGCCACAACCCAGTTGTGCCCTGACAACCACCTGGGCTGCTGTGGGACAGGAAGTGTGAGGTTTGCAACTCCCATGGCCTTTAGGCTTTCGGTGCTCATGGAAATGGGACTCCCTGTGCAGAGGGGGACATGGAGGCCCAAGGATGCCCAGCCCATAAGGGGTGGAGCTGAGACCAGGTCTGGGCCTCCTGACCCTGTGGCTATATGCTTCTCTCTCTTTCAGATGGCCCAGTGGAGGAGTCCAAACCCAAGCCTAGGTGAGTGGGAGGCACCTGTGGTAAGGCCCTGCGAGTAGAAGGCCAGCGAGGGAGGGCGAGGAGGACAAGATGGGAGTGCAGTGTGGCAGAGTGGGCATGAGCCGGGGGTGTAATAGGCACAGACTACCACATATAATTGCATAGGTTGTACACTGCACAAGGACATCTGCCTGAGGGAGTGGATGGGGCTAAATTCCACCCCATACTCCACTACCAATCATGAACCCTGACATGGATGAGGCTAGAGAAAGGGATGGACTAGTCACAGCCCTGAACAGACACATTCTCCTTTACTCCAGGATGACCAGAACACCCTCCTCCAGGGCTGAGGTGGGACCTGGGGAAAAAGGGAGGTGAATTTTGGTAAGCCAAGCCATGTACCATGCCAAGCCTAGGTGTGGTGGCTTCGGGAGCCTCAAGCAAAGCTTGACTGTATACGATATAACCTCAGGAGGCTCTGGTGGTGGGTATCCGGGCTGGTTGGAGGCAGGGAGCCTTTCCGTCTTGGTGATGTTTGTCCTGCCAGTAGATGGCACCGGCCTACTTCCTGGCCTGGCCCCACTTCAGTGGGTTCATCTGCAGACCCTGAGAGAGGCTCACTTTGAGAACAGGAAGGAGGAGGAGAAAGTGGTTTCTCTCAAAGACAGGATTGTAGGTATCAGGTCTCCAGCCCACCGCCCTCATCTGAAACTAGCTCCCACCCAAGCTGGGCTGAGCTCCAGCCCCACATCCAGGCTCTTCCGTTTGCTGGCCGCTCTATGTACCCTGCATCATCTCATTTCAGCGTCAGACAGACCTGAGGGCAGATGGGGAAACCAAGGACCGGAGACCCACTCTGGCCTGGCGTCACATACTCAGTATGTGTGTTGGGATCAACACCAGATTGCAGGAACTCTTGGGCTCCTGGAGGGACTCTCAGGGTCAACCACAGGGACGCCATCTTGTCTGAGCTCCTCAGCCTCCCCGCTATGTAGTTGAGCACATGGCTCTTTTCCTTAAGGGAGACGGATGCTGCCTTCTTCCTGGGTATATTGTGAGGATGAGAATGTGACGGCACGTGTGAGAGGGCTCTGTGTATTCCCAGGTGCTGAGCAAGCGTGGAGACTACTGTGGTTGACACTGTGCATTTGGCTGTGGCTATGGTGGAAGTTCCTGCAGGAAGGAGAAAGCCCTGCCTGGGTTCTGAGCGGGCCTGCTGCTCCCTCACTTCTTTTTTTATATTATATTATATTATATTATTTTTTTAGTTGTCAATGGACTTCATTTACTTATATGCGGTGCTGAGAATTGAACCCAGTGCCTCACACATGCCAGGCAAGTGCTCTACCACTGAGCCACAACCCCAGCGCGCTCCCTGACTTCTTATTCCTCTCCCGACAGGCTGTTCATGCCCAATTTGGTGCCACCCAAGATCCCTGATGGAGAGAGAGTGGATTTTGATGTGAGTTGTGGCTGTGGGTAGAGCAGGTCTGGGCTGAGAGTAGTCACAAGGGCTCCGATGACATGAGAGACCTTGTGGCCTTGTGGGCTGGGGGCAGATGGGTGGGATGGTGTTTACCACAGGCCAGGCTGGGTGCCAGCCCTGAGCACTGGCCTGGATTCAGAACCTTTTGCTCTGAGCAAGGGTTGTCTGGCCCACCTGTCTCTCCGCTGGACTCCCTGGCAGCCTCTCAGTCCCAGGGCTCCACCCACAGGACATCCACAGGAAGCGCATGGAGAAGGACCTGAATGAGCTGCAGACGCTGATCGAGGCTCACTTTGAGAACAGGAAGAAGGAGGAGGAGGAACTGGTTTCTCTCAAAGACAGGATCGTAGGTGTCAGGTCTCCAGTCTACCCCCCTCTGCACCCCTGTCCCCTCCCTGCATGAGGCCCGCCTCCTCCCATAGCCTGCCCTGGGTCCTGGTCCTGCTGGGTGTGGCCCTCCCTCAGGATCCCTGCTGCAGTGAGCTGCTCTTGTGTCCCTGCATGGTGGCTTCTTGGGCCCCCTTCTCTCCTTGCTCTCCTTGCCAGCCTGGAAGCTCCTTGTTGGCAGGTGCGGAAAGTGACTAATCTAGACTATGGCAGTACCTAACTCAGACCCTGGCTATGCAATGACTAGTCAAATGTCTGTGGCTTCCCTGTCCTTGCCTTTTCCCCACTGGGTCTAGCTACCCTACTAATGCAGGGAACATGGGAACGTCCTGCAGACTCGCAGGTCAGTGCACTGGGGAGAGAGGTTATTCTGATTCCTTTCTTCCCCTCCACCTAACTTGCCTGCCTACCAGCAGCTCATGACTTGGCTGTATACCATTGAGCCCAGAGCAGCTGCTGTGGCCAGGGCTAGGGCAGCAGCATAGCCCTTGTGGGAGATCAGAAAAGCCATCTGGCATTTTCCATATGGTGGAGACAGTCTCCAACATGCAATGCTGAGTGTTGGTCCTCTGCCATGTCCTTTTGTGGCCATCATGACATAGCCTGTGTACTCTTGTATGAGGCCCACCTGGTAGGGGGTGGACTCTGCCTGCATCTGTAGAGCTGGCTGAGAGTGCTTGGAGGCAGGGCACCCCTTGTGGGTCCCTTGATGACATCACCTCTCAGGTGCACACTGGGGCCTCTGCCTCTCTCCCTAGGAGAAGCGACGAGCTGAGCGGGCTGAGCAGCAGCGCATCCGCAATGAGCGGGAGAAGGAACGGCAGACCCGCCTGGCTGTGAGTGTCCAGGCCAGCTCCCAGCGCTCTCTATTCATAGAGGCCATTCAGTGGAGGGAGCATGCACTGAGTCTGCGTGGGGCCATTGCCTTGGCCCTGATAGCACACCAGTGAACGAGATGGACGGACTGGAGCCTCATGATCGTGGTGTTTTAAGACTCCCCAGCACTTATCCCTTCCCTCGTACAGGCTAAGGACTAAGGCCCCCTTTTTCCTCTTCTTGTGCAGCTGCTGAAGTCCCTTCCAGAGCACTAGGCTAGCTCAGATCCTCATTCACTCATTCATGCAGTAAACTCCCATGTGCCTGCCCAGCGCTGGGGCACCCTCTGGAGCTCCTTGCTCAGTGGGGAGAAAGCTGATCCCACCCATGCAGACTCCTGGCTTCAGCCCAAAGCCAGGCTTTCCCTCCTTGCGCTTTATTTGCCCTCTTCCTCCTCTCTGCAAATCAGGAGGAGAGGGCCCGGCGAGAGGAGGAGGAGAACAGGAGGAAGGCTGAGGACGAGGCCCGGAAGAAGAAGGCTTTGTCTAACATGATGCATTTTGGAGGCTACATCCAGAAGGTAGGCTGGGGCACAGCCAGGGTTGCCAGGAGGCCCCGGAGTATCCTTGAGAAGTGAGGTGTCAGCTGTAGCTGGCAGTTTTAGATTGGATTCCAGGAACAGTTTCCCAGTTGCTGGGGTAGGAGTCTGAGGGCTTCTCAGGCCCAGCCCTGGGGTCTCTCAGCCCCACCATGGCTTTGCTAGGAGGGGCCGGCTGTGGGTACAGGCTCGCGTGCCTCTGGCTCCATGGTGCCTCTGCACCCCCAAGGTGGTTCAGTGCAGCTTGAGGAACCTTGGCCATGGAGTCAGAGCTCTGGTGAGACTCAGCTCTGCCACATGGCTGTGTGGACCAGTTTCTTCATATGGGACTGATATCGCCTGCCCTGCTCTTTTGAAGTGCCTGTCGTACACATAGGAGGCAGTTTGTTCCTGGGAACTCACTTTGTTCCTCCATCCCACTGGAGAAGGGGTATTGATTTTCTTTATGCAGTGGAAGGATCAGAACTTTTTCTTAGATTTGAAAAGTCCCCAATTCTGCTGCCATGCCTCTGCCCCGATGGTGACCATACCAGCCAAGTGCCATCAAAGTAGTCCCTGCCCAAAGCCCTCACTTCATCCCATCCCCCAGATGGCCTATGCTGAGCATCTGAATCACTTTTTCCTCCCTGTCTCTCTGCCTCTGTCTTCTGTCCGCCCTGCCTTCTCTATGTGTCTCTGTCACGGTCTTGGTCTTTCTCTCTGGGTCTTTCTCTCATGGTTTCCTGGCTTAGCAAGCCCAGGTGGGTACCAAAACCTCACATTCTCTTCCTCCCCTTAGTCGTAAGGAGATCCCTGGGAGGGGATGTGCCTTGCTGGGGGAGGAGTATAGAGTTCTGGCTGGGTGGGGAGGTGGGAGCCTGGAGAGGTGGAGGACACTGGCTAGGCACAGGAGGAAGCGGTCAAAATGATCCTCCCTGCCCTTGCCTCAGTTTCTCAGGGGAATCCAGGCAGATGATGGTGGGGGAGTTGCAGAAGCGCCCTACTCCCAGGGGAAGTTTGGGAGGGTCAGGGGACAGAGAGGGACAGTCTCTAGCCAAGTCCCCCTGCTCACTCCACCCCATTCAGACGGAGCGGAAGAGTGGGAAGAGGCAGACCGAACGGGAGAAAAAGAAAAAGATTCTGGCTGAGAGAAGGAAGGTGCTGGCCATCGACCACCTGAATGAAGACCAGCTGAGGTGGGGCCAGGCGGGTGATGCCTTGGGCACTGAGGCCTCAGTAGGGGGTTGGGTGCGGGTTTGGGAGTCTGCAGTACAGCAGAGGGCATTTCTCTCTGGAAACCACCAGAGGGCGCTACCGCCTCACATTTTCTAAGCTGGGTTTGCTGGGAAGTCAGGCTTGGGCAGATCAGGCCAAACCCATCTGGGCTTTGCTGATATGCAGAGGGAACTGAGCAGAACTCACCTGCCTGCACTTCTCACTTCAACTTGCTCACCTGCGCACCAAAGGCGGTAGGGAGATTGAGCTAGATGATCTCAGTGCCGGGAGGGCTTCTCCGCCTTCCTCCCTGTTCCCAGAACACGGTCCTGGAAGTCCCTGGTGTTAGTTGCTAAGCACTCGGCCCTGCCATCGGGGCCCAGGGGCTGGGTCAGGACTAGGGTGAAGGGCATTGAGGGCTGTCCTTATTTACCCTTGCCCCATTCCCACTGTGGCGCGTGCAGGGAGAAAGCCAAGGAACTGTGGCAGAGCATCTACAACCTGGAGGCGGAGAAGTTCGACCTGCAGGAGAAGTTCAAGCAGCAGAAATATGAAGTGAGCCCCGTGCTGCAGCCCCTTGCTCCCCCATGCCATGCTTCTCCTGGTTTTATTGGGTCCCTTAGGCTCCTTCCCTGTCCCCAGTCAATCCACTCGACTCTTGCACCTTGACCACACGCCCTGTCTCCAGCACTGTCCTCCTGCCCTCCTGCTCTCCTGGATGCTGTGCTCAGCTCCCATCTCCCTCATCCCAGGCTTGCTGGGACCTGAGCTGAATTGTTCTTTGCCTTCTCCACTTTTCTTACAGATCAATGTTCTTCGAAACAGGATCAATGACAACCAGAAAGTGTAAGTATCTGAGGTCCTTCTTTCATTACCTGTCTCCTGCCCCCTGTGTCCCGGTCTTCCAGCCATCCTGCTCCTCAGAGAGCTCTGGGCTCCCGTCCCTTCCTCCTCTCCTTCATACACTTCCCTTTCCAGCTCCTCCAGCAATTCTCCCCTCTGTTCCTCTTGGCGGTTCCTTGATAGCAGGGGGTGATCTGTAGGACCAGAGGGGTCTCACTTCAGCTTGAGGCTGCTGCCCCATTCTGCCCCTGGAGGTAGCTCCAGGCTGCTCCTCTTAACCCTCCGCGTCTCCCAACTTTCCCCCTTCCCCATGGAGAACTGCCACCCTGCCCTGTGCTCCCATGTAATGGTCCTGCTTTCCCTGCAGCTCCAAGACCCGCGGGAAGGCCAAGGTCACTGGGCGCTGGAAGTAGAGCCTGAGTCTCTTTCACCAAAGCTCTCCTTGCCTGTGTTCCTGCCTTGCGCACCTCAGCTCCTGGGACCCTCCTGGGACCCTCCTGGGCACCCAAGGCAGACGCCTGTCTGGAGACCAGGAGATGGCCCTGCTGGAAGCCAGCACTCCTGCCTGCCCCCTGCCCACACCATGCCAGGAATAAAAAGCCATTGCACACGCACACACAGAATGGCATTTCTGTCACCTCCCCTGAAATGAGACCCCATTTCAGGGGAAGTCAGGGTGGCTATCAGAGCCCTGGTATCTGGTCAAGCTTGGAGGAGCTTCTGGCCCCTTTCACCTGCCTCCAGATGGGAGAGGCGATGGCAGGGAATGCTCATGCCTGCTGGGAGCCCAGGAGGGAGGCACCGACAGTGGCTGGGGCTTGTGACTTTAGCCACTGTGAGTCACAGGGAGCAGCACACTGGGGAGGGCACTGTTGTGTATGGGGGGTGCCGACTGTGTGACTCACTCCCTGGGAACAACGCAGGCCTCTTTGGATAGTCGCTGTTTTCTTTCTCCTCCTGGCCGGGGCACTAAGAGCCAGGTGTCTGTGGGGCAGGGAGCCCTCAAGGGAGGAAGGAAGGCTGGTTTCATGGGCAGCTGTTGAGTCTGGAGCCGCCAAGCACCTGGGCCAGTTTGGGTGACTTGGTTTTCCCCTTCCCGTGACCTGCATATCCTCTAGGGCTTAATTGTTGGGGACCACAGGATCCTTGAGCTGAAGTGCGTAGCATGGCGACGTGGATTCCGGTTAACAGGACATGCAAACAACACAGGGCGGGGGAGAAGCTGCTTCCAAGCTCTCCAGGCTACATCCTTAACGGGGCTTGTCCTTTTGCACTGCCAAGCCTTTGCTCAGGCCATTCTGTCTCCTGGACGGCCTCTCCTCATGACCCATTGGCCACCATCCACAGGAGCCCAGTGGCTCTGTCTCTGAGAAGGCATCCACATCTCTCAGGCAGAGGAAATCCACCTCTCCTTGCTCTGAGAACCTGGGCCTTTGCTGTAACCACTAGCTTAGTGCCACCTAGGACTGCACCACCTCTTATACTCTTGGGACATAGTATAGGCCTGTTTATGCTCTGTGACAAGTACTGTGACAGGTGCAGGTGGTCAACATGACGAGGACATGGTCCTGGGGTAAGTGGGAGGGGCTCAGCCTTAGCTCTGTTTCTTGTTCATTCGGTCCCTTCTTCCATAGCTACCTCCTGAGCTGACTGCTAGGCATGGTCTTGGACAGGCGTGCTGTGATCTGAGCAGGCATGGCCCACGGGACACAGCAAGCCAGAGTGTCCAGCTTAGCGTGGCAGCAAGGAGGGCAAATGGGCTGGGAAGCACAGATGGGGTCCCGCCTGGCCTTGGCAGGCAGGGGGCTTTCTGGAGGAGATTATGTCTTCACTGAGTCCCAGAGTACAAGAAGGAGAAAGTCAAGGGGAATGAGGTGTGTGTGTGGGGGGGGTTGGGGGCCGCATGTAATGTCCTAGAAGCAGGAGTCAGCATGGTGTATTTGAAGAATCATAGTCATTAGCAGAAGCCAAGAATTTTCTAGTGGGGGACAAGGAAGCCCTGTGTAAATGTCCCTCAAACAGGCAGGAGGCAAGAGCCTGGGCCTCGCATGGTCCCTGGAAGACCTGCTGGCAGCTCCTGGGCACAACCCCAGTTCTGTTCTCCCTAGTTTACAGGGTAGGACAGATGTGAAAGCACCCCATCCCCTCTGCCCATAATGGGGCACTGTAGTCCTACCCTCATATGCTACTTCAGTGGGGTAGAGGGTGCCCCAAGACAGAGGCATCAGTTCCAAAACTGAGATGCCAGAATTTTCCAACCACCATCAAGTTGCTGTGGGGCTCAACCTCCTGTGCCTCAGGTGCACCCTCGGAGCAGTAAGTGGAGATGGTAGCAGCCTGGGTCCTGCCTCTGGCTCCTCCCATCAGATGCTTAGAATCTCTCCTCTGTGCCAGTAGATGTGGGTGCTCCCCAAAACTACATCCTGAGGCAGAGCCAGGAGGCAGCCCTTGCTCTCTCCTCCTGTGTGTCTCCCCTGAGGTCAGTCCCACGTTATATCTTTTTAAAGTCATCTGGAGTCCAGGAAAGATCTTTTACCCCCCCCCCCATATTTCCCATTTATTGGTGGTGAGAGTATTCCAGGTCTATGGGGAGATTGCCAGCTTCTCCTTGAGGGGTTCTTCTTCCTGCTGAGAAGGCTGTAAGCCATGTGTGAAATAAAAGTCTAGAATAATTAGTAAAGAACAAAAGACAAAGTCAGAAAGATAGTTTTAAAAGTTGGGGCCCCTGATAGGTCCAGTCCACACAGGAACTGGAGCTTGACCAGAGAAAATGGCTCCCATGGTTTATTTAAAGGGGTCCATCAAAGGCAGGGATAAGATTTCAAGGGCGGAGTCTTGCTTCCTGATGTCTTGCAGTCAGCAGATTGATTGGCATCTTGGCAGGTCACACCCATCTTAAAGGGGCTATGTGGCTATAGCAGGTCACCTCATCTCTGGTGCTGTGTGGGACTTTTGGCAGAGCTTGGATAGGGCTCAGAATGTCAGGGAAGTCAACCAGAGGAAATGTCCACTGGTTATTCCCAGACACCAGATTCTCCCATTCAAATGGCTATGATGCGTGGTGGTCCACACACAGCCCACAGACAGCTCTCTACAAAGGTCTCTTTTGGCCACACCAGCTCCTCCTTATCCACATTTGGCTTTCTGTGGTTTCAGTCATCCATAGTCATCAGAAGAAGGGGGGACACAGTAGTACAATAAGATATTTTGAGAGAGCGAGAGCGTGCGAGAGATCGATTCACGTAACTCTTAAATAGTATACTGTTATAATATTTCTATTTTATTGTTAGTGTCTCACTGCCTGATTTATAAATCAAACTTTATCATAGGTAAATATGTGTAGGAAAAACATAGCTACATGTAGTTTATTCATTATGTCCACTGCTTTTTTGATTACCATGGTGTTGAATCAAACATTGAAGGCACGGGATGGCCCTCAGCTGGTCTGGGCCTCCTGACCACTCAGGAGTGGGATGAGGCTACCGTGGGGCCACTGTCCTGTGACTAGACACTCTCAGGGGCTCAAGGTCTGGGAAGCTGGGATCAACAATGTCAGGCTGGGCCCTCCTTGTAGAGGGATTTACAGAGCCTCCAGGTACCTTCCTTTCCTTCTGGGTGCCAAGGCCAGGCCTACTCCCTGACCAGACCTCTGGAGGATGGAGGGGTGGCGAGAGCCACTGCCATAGGCTGTCACTCCTGGTACTTGGCCAGGACTGTACCACTGCCTAGATGGAGGTGGTAGAGCTCGCTCCTATGCAGCCTCCACCCCTAACTCTGCAGCCTGGTTTCTGGAAAGGGTGTGGCAGGGCCTGCACTTTCATGGGTCTGCACAAGAAAAGTGTGGAGGGATGGGTTCAGGGCAGGTCCCAGGGCCAGGCTCTCTGAATGGCCTCAGTTAGGAGTGGGATAGGTTGGTGGTAGAGGGGGGACCAGCATAGCACGGGCACTTACCATTCTAGGTACAGCTCCCCTCTGAAGGTTCAGCCTTCCCTGTAATTGACCCAGCATAAGTTGAGGAAAATACGGAGGATCCAGGTCAACTCACTTCTTTTTTGCACAACATATGTCTCATGGGTTCTCACTTTGCCCCTGTTGTCTGAACAAGCACCTGTGGCTCACAGGGCACACCTCTACATTGCAGATGAGGAAACCAAGGTTCACACAGTTTAAGCAATGTGCCATCCAGTTAGCAACTGGCAAAGAGGGATTCAAACCCATGTCTCTGGGGCTCCAGAGTCAGGGCTCTTCCTGGCTTGTGGACCTTGTAGATTGAGGACAACCCAACGTCCACAAGCTCCATTGCCTGGGTCGGTGTTGGAGCCTCTGTGAGCTAGCTAGGGGTGGCCCAGAATGTGAGCACAAGGGCTCAGCTCCCACTGTTCCTTTCCACCCTGCCCACTCGGGACTGGAGAGGAGATGTGCTGTGTCCAGCACCAGGAGGCCAGCCTGGAGGTGGCAGTGATGGGCCTTTGCACAGGGCGCAAGAGTGATCAGGCAGCCTCCTCTTTCTTGGGAGCAATTACAGTCCATTCCTGTGCAGGCAGAGGGGAGGGGGGACCTGAGGATCATGGAAGCCCCTGTCGTTTCCTTGGTGGGGGGCAACCCCTCAACTCTGCAAAGAGTGTGTGAACCACAGGGTGGTCTGAGCCCTGGGTCTGAACACCAGCAGGGCTGGAAGAGGCCAAGGCTTCAGGGGCTCTCTGTGGTTTCCCTCTAACCTCACTCTCCAGCCAGGGGCAGCTAGCTATTGTTTCCCCAGTGCCCCCTCCTGCCTCGGTGATACCTTCCCTACCCCTGAAATATCTTTCCTTCCCTCTCTGCCTGTCCAACTTCTCCCTACCCCTCTGGTCCTTGCTCAAGCCCCTGTTTCTCCAGGAAGACTTCTGCCCCATCCTGAGCTCCTGTGGCTTCCTTGGGGATGTCCTGCTCCTGCCCTGAGAACCCTACACTGAAGGCCTATTCTCTGTGGGCTGTGATTCCCAGATGCCAGGTCCGGGTGTCCAGCCCAGCCCTCCCTCCCTGGCACTGTTCCAAGAGTTCTGGCCTCACACACTTGTCCACCCTGGGCTCTCAGCCCCCATCCCAACAGCTGCAGGAATTTAAATTGCTGTCAAATGAAGACTCAGGAGAAAAAGATTTCCACATTTGTGCAAAGCACTCAGTCCCTGGGGCAGGAGAGGGGTCATCCCACCCCACACCACTCCACCTCTTTCCACCCTACCCTGTGGCTCTGCACTGTGCGCTGGCCAACGTCACAGAGCCACGCCTTCGGTGAACCTCCGTCCCAAAGCAGTGTACCTAGTAAAGTCAGGCTTGGGCAATGCAAATACGAAGGAGACTGGGCAGGGCTGGGATCGCTCTTGAGGAAAGTGGTGGGCGGGGCGGGGCGGGCAGGAGGACGGTTCCCAGGCTGAGATGTGCTGAGATGTGCTGAGATTGTGCTGGGCTTGCAGAGTAGAGTGGCAGGTCAGGCAGACCTGTTTAGGATGATCTGCCTCACCTCATCCTCTCCCCACCCACACTTACCCTGCAGGTTCCCAGAAGACGCCAGTCACTGGGATGCAGGTCGATGAGGATGAAGGGAGAAGGTAATAGACAAAATGGAGTTTTCCCTTCTGAACTGGTTCAAGAGACCCCTTGGGTTCCCCATCTCTCACCTACTAAGGCGCAGGGCAGGTAATGAGCAGTGGATTCTGCTGGGACATGCTGAACGTAGCTTATGGGCTATGGATAATATTAATAAATGATATTAGCTTCCGTATATTAGGCACCTATTGTATGCCATGCACTGTGCAATGTAATCTCTAATATAATGTGAAGTTGGGTTCTACATAAACAACTCCATCTTTTATACAAGGAAACTGAGGCTCCGAAAAATTAGGCAATTCATCCCAGGTCATACAGGGCAGGATCCGTATTGATTCATGATTTAAAAATTATTTGCATGATATATTTTATCACTTTGTCATATATTTAACAAAAGCCAAAAAGCATATATTAAAGAAGTTGATTTGTATTTTAGCCAAGAAATATTTGAATAATTTCTGACTATGCAAATATGTGTTCACCAATCCTTATCATAGGGAAGCTTTCATGAAATCACGTTAAAATCTATCTATTTAATTCCAGCAACTCAGGAGGCTGAGGCAGGAGGATTGTACTTCAGCAAAAGTGACATACTAAGCAACTCAGTGAGACCCTGTCTCTAAATAAAAAATGCAAAATAGGGCTAAGGATGTTGCTCAGTGTTCAAGTGCCCCTGAGTTCATACCTCAGTATCCCCACTCCCAAAATCTATCTACTGCAAAATTTTGATCACTTCCTGGGCAGTCATGGACTATGATTTCCTTGCTCAGAGGAATTGACTTGTGAAATAACATAGTCCTCATCTCATTCATTTGTGACTTTTGATTTCCTCATCTCTCCCCTCATCTAGACTGGGTACTTCTTGGGCCCTGAGGTCCTGGCTTTCCATTCGTCTGTAGATCCTTGTCCCCTTCAAACTTGTTGACTCACTGACTGAGTGGGAAAATCATACCCAAATTAGATGATCTTATATAGGATTTGATTTTTTAAATATTAAATATTGACCCAGTGGGAACATATAGCAAAATAGTCACACTAGGGTTTTAGTATTGTTTTTTGCAATTGTCAAAACACAAACAAATCAAAACAATGATCACTTTAGAAATAGAATACTTTTGATTTTGAAAGGGTCATATTTACCTGACATTATATAATATAAGCATTGAATCTGCTTGATTATCAATATTTCATTTAAAGGGCTTATAGACTCATTGATTTAGTCATTCTGTAAATTTAACAGAAATATTGAATGCATACTCCATGCCAGGTGCTAGCTGGTTATCAGAATTACTGCAAAGATAGACCAGGACTGCTCCCTACCTTGATAGAGCAGGAGAGGATGAAATTAAATAGAAGTTAAAACAATGAACAGATAGATACACAGATACACACATATGTAGTACATGTAATCACAGATATGTAAATATCTAGATATATTCATATGCATACGCACACATGCCCACATATGAGTGCCTCTTTCAAATTGTGAAAGGAAATTCAGAGGAAAAGAGTGACATGTCGTGAAAGAGTCCCTGGGGTGGACATAGATTAGGCTGAGGGGCTGGATTTGGGGAGCTTCCTGTGGAAACCTTTGCTGAGTTGAATCCTCAGGATTTCTAGGCCTTAGACAGAGGAAGAGTGAGGAGAAAATGTCGAGAGGAGGGAATGGTGGGTGCAGAGAGTTTGGCATAGTCAGGGGATAGAGAGGCGGCCAGGGCAGCCAAGGTGAGAGAGGTGGGAAGTGAGTCTGGCAGGTGTGCAGGGCGGGGTCATGCTAGGCCCCAGGGGTCATGGGTAAGGGGCTGGATTTTACCTTCAGTGTGGTGGGAAGTCATTGAGTTTTAAGCAAGGGGAAGATACACTGATTTATGTTTATTTTTATTGTGCATATTCATTATCCAGAAGAGTGGGTTTCATTCTGGTATATCGGTACATGTATAGAATATAATTTGAACATTTTCACTGATTTTTATGTTTTTTTATAATTTTTTTTTAGTTGTAGATGGACACAATACCTTTATTTATTTTTATGTGGTGCTGAGGATCGAACCCAGTGCCTCACACATACTAGGCAAGTGCTCTACCACTGAGCCACAACCCCAGCCCATGATTTATGTTTTTAAAAGATCATTTGGTTGGAGAAGGATCAGAAGGGAAACAGGAAGTTTGGACTGGATGCTGCTCCTGTAGGGCAAGTCGGAGACAAGCTAGTATGGAGATGCTGGAGAGAAAGGGGATGGAAGAGCTGCAGCAAAGTCCGCAGAGTTAGGGGCCTGGGGGTGCACTGTCTTCAGTGTGCACCTGAGTCCCTCCCTTGCCCAGGTTTGACCCACTTCTCACCTCACTGCCAATACTACCCTCCGATCTTGGTAGCTGGGGCTCTGTCCTTAGGCCCTGCACTTTAAAAAGCCTCCATCTCACTCTCCTCGGACTGGCACCTCCTGATGGGACAAGGAATCTTCAGGTCCAAGGGGCCTGAGAACCCCATCTCAGCCCACTCTACACCAGAGTACTCAGAAAGGGCACAGTGACACAGGGAGTTTGCACCAGAATGTGTCTTGCAACCAGAAAAACAAACTGATTAACTAAACTGGAAATCAGCTGGACTTCACCATGTGTGTAGTGGGTGAGCCAATCCATGTGCTGGCACCAGATCCTTGTATATCATGGAGGAAAACAAAGATCTCACTTATACTAAGGCTGCACCCAGAGTTCTTGGGACTCAGATTCCCTGCCAGGTGGCTCCCATGCTGTAAGCCAGGGCCTGTGCAGGCAGACCATGCCACCTGTATGTGCTTGCCTAGACCCAAGGGGGTGAAGTGTGACTGCATGTGGGTTGTAGGGGTGGGTCTGGGATGGGGCTCCAGGTCCCTTGCAGCACCAGAGGGAATTAGGGATGAGAGGAAATGGGAGGGATGGCTGCCAGTGAGGGGAGCGTGGCTCCTCCTGGCTCTCTACAGCCAAAGCTCTCCTGTGATCCTCCTGAATTGCTGGGGCCAGGCTGGGCAGCAGAGTGGGGAACTGGCTGAGGTTTCTCCCTACCCCTGGAGGGGACATAATAGTGAGGTTTTGCTGTGGACTCCAGAGAGCTAAAAATATTACACCCCTCCCAACCAGGCAAGAGAGGGAAGTTGGGGGCTTTAACTATGGAGAGAGATAAGAGGGCCTGGGACTATGACATGAGACCTCTAGGGGTACATCACAGAAGCAGGATGGGGTGTTGGTGGGAAACTGCTAGTGCCAGAAGCTTCTATTGGGACTGACTCCTTCTCAATAGTTCCCCAGAAGTCTTACCAGGGCCCCCTCTACCCCCTCTGAATCTGTGCCCCCTCAGAGGAGCCAGGAAGACCACAAGACAGTCATGGTGCTGAGCAAGGACTCAGTCCTTCCTGCCTCCAGCAGGAGAGGGGCACAGGGGAAATGGGCATGTGGGAGGCAGGGTCCAGCCTCCTCCCTGTTGGCCCCAATTCAGAGTGTGCTGGGCATGAGAGGGAGGGAGGGACAGAGTGCTGAACTGAGTAGGAGGTTGGGGCTCGAAGTAGATAAGGATGGTGTCTTCAAAGCTAAATATATGGCACTTGTAAGAATCAAGTAACTGCTCAGCTTTGGGACCTTTAATTGTATCCACTATCTAGCAAGGTGGGGGCCCTCAGAGCCCTTGGGAGCCATTTACTGAGAAACAATGGAAACTTGGACACACCTCACCTCCTTTGGTCTTACTCAACCTCCATAGGGAGGCCATTCCTGGTCACAGAAGCTGGCGGAGTAGCCTGTCCCCTCCCCTGGCTTCCTTCCCTCTCCAGGGCTTTTTACTGAGTGCATACATCACTCACATTGCTTTTGATCTGTTTACATGACTGTGAACTCCAGCACATCAGATGTTTGCCTATTCCATTCACGGGGCACGCAGTGGCAATCTGCGACGGTTTGGCGAATGAAGGAAGGAATGAATGGATGGATGGATGGATGGATGAATGTCCCCAGGGATTTGAGGCCTCTTATTGAACAGATTATACATACATAGTGTTCTAGAAAGGAGAGAGCGAATTTTGCTGCTTAGAAAGGTCAACAGAGAGATTTGGGGGCCCCAGGGCAGGGGCAGTTGGATATGTGATAATCTTTAGAGTCCAGCTGGAGGACAGAGGGGCCTGGGCTGCTGCACTCTGGGGGAATGATTGGGACAGACTATTTGCAAAGGCAGTTTTCCTAAGTTAGAGATTAGGCTTCCTGACTATGCCTGATGGGGGCGCTCTTATTCTGCCCCCAGCAGTCCATTCTGCATCCTGCTGGGAGACAGGGAATGGAAGGAAGTCACGTGTATCCCAGAATCTGTTCCTTCTGGAGAGTGTTTAAGGGCACAAACTCTGACGCCAGAGTTCAATTCCTGGGTTCAATTCCAGCTCTATCATGTACAAGCAGAGTGAGCTCAGCAGGTTACCATGTCTGTGTTTTTTCATCTATGAAAAGGGGATTATTAGTAATGACCTTATTGGTTGTCAGGAGGATTAAGTGAGTTTATGTAATACAAGTGCTCCGGGCAGTGCCTGGCACAAGGATGCCTGTGAGCATCATTCGCTTTTGTGTTTGAGATGCTGTAGGTTGGAAAGCACCCTCTGCCCTGCCCTCTGTAGGTCTTCCTGAACCTTGGTGCTCACCTCCCCTTCCCAACTCCTTTGCAAGCCCTCTGAAGCATAGTCTGGCCCTGGCTGGCTCCTTCCTTCCCACCCTCTCCTTTCTGGAGCAGGCCTGGGCCCTGCAAGTCATGGGAACATGGGTCTGGCTGGGTGAGTCAGCCCACCCTGCTTCACCTGCCTGCTTCATGCAGCCAACCAGCAACAGGAGGCCAGGGTGTGGGGCGCTGATGTCACCTCACCTCCTGCCAGGACGGCAGAGGTCTCTTCTGAGGAGTGGAGGGACACAGAGCCCCAAGTCACTACAGCTCTCTTCTGAGGGGTCAGAGCTCTCCCTGGCTAGTGGTCTCCAGAATTTTGTCACTCACTTGAGAGCTTCATTGCTGGACTGCAGAGTCCATCCTCCTTCCCTCACCTGTGTCTCCTGTACCTTCCTAACTTTCAAATCCAGGGCCCTAGTCTAGATGCACTTCCTGTTCCCCCATCCTTCTCCAAAGCCACCTCTTTCACTCTTTCTGCTACCTTCATATGATTCTGCAGCCTCAGCTGTGCTTTCTTATGCCTTTTCCCTCCAAGTCACCCCTCTCTGACATGTCTTACCCTTCCCAGAGGCCTTCTCAGATTGGCTGGGAGCAGAACTCTTGCTACTCAAAGTCCACAAACTGGCAGCAAGAACATCACTTAGGAGCCTGGAAATGCTCCAGGAATCCACATGCGCATTACTATTTGAGGACCTTGAGCAGGTTCCCCCTGCTGTTCCAATGGCCTTTCACTTGAAAAGACAAGACTCTGGGAACCTGTGTCAGCTGGTATTAGAATGACTAGAGACAGAGCAGAGAGCATTTCAAATTCCATCATCATGAAATGGGCCCCGCTCCCATCTAGCAACCTGAATCTGTGTTCACACCAACCTGCCACCTGTCTGTCCAGCCAGCTGAGGCCTGGACAAGGCAGAATCCCCCTGAAAGGTCTCACTGATTAGTTACACTTGGTCAGCAGAGCAAGGTCTCTCCTGGTCATGGCCATTTGGCTTGCCATTTATCATGTTCCAGAAGGTACTTTGCCTGGGATTCCTCTTCAAAAGTAAGCTTAAACAATCTTAGTGTTGTGGTCTGGACTGGTTTTCTGAAGCACTGGTATCTATGGAAGTGCTCTGCTGTGAAATAAGTGTAGGAAGGACTTTGCACCATCTCTGTTTCTCTTTTTATTTTCCTTTCTCTGCCATAATACACAGTAGCACATCAAATTTTCCCAGTAAAGAGAACTTAATGTTTAACTTTATTTAGACTGGAGTTTCCCAAAACTTAGAACTCCATTGCCACTTAGCCCTTATGAACATCCTGTGGAAATGGTTTGGGATATGCTAATGTAATTCCCTTCAGACACCCCAACCGCTAAGACTTTTTTTGGTACTGAAATGATTTGGGATATGCTAATGTAATTTCCTTTCAGACATCCCAACTGCTAAGACTTTTTTTCGGTACTGAGGATTGAACAGGTACTAGGAATTGCACTGGAGCCATATCCTCAGCCCTTTTTATTTTTATTTTGAGACAAGATCTCACTAAATTGCTGAGGCTGGCCTTGAACTTGTGATTCTCTTGTCTGAGCTTCCAGAGTTGCTAGGATTACACATGTATCTCACCATGCCTGGCTCCAATTGCTAAGACTTTTACATGGGACTCTTTGGTCACTGAAAGACCCTTTACTCCATTTTCCAGGTAAGAAGCTGAGTATAATAGAGCTGGGCAAGGCCTGGGCTGGTACAGGAAGTGCCCCTGCATCCAGGGTCTATGAGGCTGGATGTCCTCACAAACCTCCATCTCTCCTGTGCACTTGGTGGCTCAGCTATTATTGCAAGCCTCAAATGCTTTCAAATGCTCCAGTTTCATCCTGGAATTGGAGTCCCTGATGGCAGGGGAAAGATTGTTCCTGTGGGCCTGATGGCGTTGGTAAAAGGTGTCATCCCCACCTGAGGGAAGGAGGGGAGGACTTGTCTAATTCCAGTACTTGAGCTGGTGTATGCAGAAAACTCTGCTTTCCTTGCCCATCTGGGGAGAGTGTGGTGGCAAGATTTCTAGCCAAGGGCTTTTGCTGACATTGTGGTTAGATGGAAGATGGAACTGGCAGGGCCAGTTCGAACAGCCTGACTCACAAGCGTCTTCAGCTTCTGCCTCCCGCTGGGGCAGTGTGGTTGAGGAGACTGTGGAGGGGAGGGTGTGGGAATCAGTGCAGGAGTGCCAAACTGTGGGATCTCAGTCCCAGTGAGGAAGCTGAGGCAGGCTGGGGCCAAAGTTTGGGGTTTGTGGAGATTCCAGGCAACCTGATGGGCATGGGAAAAGGAGACTGAGAGTCCTGCCTCGCTGAGGGTCATAAGGTATCAGCATGGTGAGGCAGCACTGGAAGGACCTCCAGGCATTACCTTCATTTTAGAAAAAAAGAAACAAAACAGGTGAGGAGGTTTTCTAAGGCCAAGCACTGGTTGTGGAAGAACTAGGACCTCCTGATGGTTATATTGAGACATCATGTTTTGTAGCATCTGGGCTGCTTCCCCAACAGGAACTGCTATATTCAGAATGACCTGAGAATAAATTTATCCCACTGGATCCATCCGCTCTGGGGAATCCTGTTTCCACATTCCAACGTATACCACACCCATTGTTCCCCTCCTTATTAGACCCGCTCCCAAAGGAGGTTGCCAACACAGGCTGAAAGAGCTTGATTGATTGTCTGGGGCCCCGTGCATCAAAAGAAACCTTCTCATAAGTTTCCAAGTAATACGAGCCCAGAGACCCCAGGAATTTGATGGTTTCCAGATCTGGAGGGCAGAATACACTAGAAATGAGTTGCCAGCTACTCTGTTCCTGGTGCTCCTCAGACCAAATTTAGTGTTTATTTTCCTATTCATAGCTCCAGTTCTTCACAGGGACAGTGAAAACCTGAGATGTGTTCAGAGAAGGATGACTTAAGACTGAGAGGGACACTAAGCCATGCCCTAAAGAAATGGTAGAAGAAACCAAGGAGATGGCTCAGCAGCACAAGATGGCTGTGTTCAGATATTGAAATGATTACCATGGGGAAGAAAAATTGTACCTACTCTCCATGGCCCCAGTAGCTAGATAAGGCCTGAGAGTGGAAGTCGTTTGAGCACAGATGCTGGAGCAGTCTCAGAGGCATGCTGACAATCAGGACACTTGGAATTCTCTTCCCCTAGAGGGCTCAGAGGTGCTGCTTGGCCAACCTGGAAGACTGTTATGACTTTCAAGGGCCAGGTATAGGGGAGGGGTTTAGAAGAGTTCTAAAGTTAGTTCCATGTGAGATTCTATCATTCTATACTGGGAGTCATCATTGACTCAAGGCACAATGAACACTTGCTCTGTGTTAGACACTGTGCTGGTGTTGAGAAGAATCACAACTATTTTTGAACATAAATTAGAATTTTACTTAAAGATACGAAGGAAAATATACTTGAATGAATAAATGAATGAATAAGAAACATTGTCAAAGAAGTAGAAATTATTAAATAGAACCAAATAGAAATTCTAAAGCTGAAAATATAATATGTAAAATAAAATTCACTGGATGGGCCCAACAGTATATTTAAAATGACAGAAGAAAGAGTCAGTGAACCTGAGCACATATCCATAGAGATAAATCCATAAGAAGAGCAGAGAACAAAAATAAACAGATACTCAATGAACTGAGGAATAATATCCAAAGGTCTAGCATACTTGTAACTGAAGTCCCAGAATGCGAAGAGAAAGAAAAGACAAAAAATAATTGAAGACATAATGGCCAAAATTTCCCCCACATGGTGAAAGACATAATGTATAGATCCAAGAAACTCAGCAAAGCCCGAGCAAAGAAAACCACACTTGGGCATATTACTACTGAACAGTTATAAACCAATAATGAAGGTGACATTTTGAAAACAGGTAGAGAAAATTATTAACTCTATATACATAGAAATAATAATACAAATGACTGCTATATACCAAAAACAATGGAGGGCATAAGACCATGGAACAGCTTCTTTAAAGTAATAAAAAAGACTCCATTAATCAGAATTTTATATTTAGGGAAATTATCCTTGAAGCAAAATATAGACATTTAAAGATAATGTAGGGCTGGATGTGTAGCTCAGTGTTTGCCTGGTACTGGCAAGGTCCTGGGTTCAATCCTCAGTATTGAAAAAGAAAAGTTATCACATTTAAAAAATTTAAAATAAATACAAACAAAGAATTCATTGCCATTAGCCCAGCACAAGAAGAAATGATAAAAAAAAATTCTTTAGACTGAAAGGAAATAATACTTGATGGAAATCTGAATCTTCAGGAAAAAATTCAAGGCACCAGAAATGGTTAATATAAAGACTACTTTTTCTCTTAATTTCTTTCAAGTGATATGACATTTTAAAGCAAAATTACAATATTTAATTATTAATACATGTAGATATAATACATACGGTAACTCCAGTATAAATGAGGGGGGCTGGCAAATGGACCTGTCTGGTTTCAAGTGCATTTTTTCACTCTTATTTTAGTGAAATAAGAGGACAAGCCGGGCGCAGTGGCTCACACTTGTAATCCCAGCACTTTGGGAGGCTGAGACAGGAGAATCCCGAGTTCAAAGCCAGCCTCAGCAATCGCAAGGTGCTAAGCAACTCAGTGAGACCCTGTCTCTACATAAAACACAAAAAATAGGGCTGGGAATGTGGCTCAGTGGTTGAGTGCCCCTGAATTCAATTCCTGGTACCAAAAAAAAAAAAAAAAAAAGAAGACAACCAATTTCCAATTTCTGTTTAACCTCATTCATTAGAAGTAGGTCTTAATCACAATCTTCATCATATTACTGCAGATTGCTCTAAAGTTTAAAGTATCAAAGTGTTTCTCTTATCTACCAAAGAAATCGATCTGATAATATAGGTCCTTGCTGTCATCTCCAAGATTATTCCATTTTATTTAAAATGGCACAAGTTCAACTGTTAGGCAGACTGAAGATTTATATTGTAATCTCTAGAGCAATCAGAAAAAAATTTAAAAAGGTATAGCTAAAAAATATATTGATGAATTAAAATGAAACTCTAAAATTATTTATTTAACCTAAAAGAAGAAAGTAAGGAAAGAAAAGCAGAGGAACTAAAGTAGATTTGAAAATAGGAAAACAAATAGTAAAATAAAAAATTTAAATTCAACCACATCAATAATTATACCAAATATAAACTGATTAAACAGTCCATTTAAAATGCAGAGATTATCAGAATGGGTAAAAAGAGTGAGTCTCATTTATTTGCTATGTAGAAAAGATAGAAGAATTTAACATGAAGATAGAAGTTGAAAGTAAAAATTGGAAAAAAGATATAAGATACAAATTGTAACCACAGGAAAACTGAGCATTAATACTAGACACAATAGACTTCAAAACAGAGTATAATGAGAAACAGAGAAGGACATTTTATGATGACATTCATTGGGAAATTATAGCAAGCAAATACATGTGTAACTTGACAACTGTAGAATACACATGTTTTTCAATTCTACATGATTCATTCACTGAGAAAATATGCTGGGTCATGAAAAAAATCCCAAAATCTCCATAAACGTAAAAGGACTGAAATGATACAGAATATTTTCTTTGAGGATAATGGAATCAAATTAGAGATAAATAAAAGGAAAGTATCTAGAAACTTCCAACTGTTTGAAATTACATAATACTTCTACATAACCAATGAGATTAAAAAATTCACAAAGGAATTCAGAAAATAGTCTCAACTAAAAGATGATGGAAGCACAATTTGTCCAGACTTATGAGATACAGCTGAAGTAGTGATTAGAGAGAAAGTTATATATTTGAAAAGTCTAAAATCAATTGCCCAAATTTTTACTTTTAAGAATTTAGGGCCAAAAAGGGCAAAATAATCCAAAGTAAGTAGAGGAAAGAAAATCAAAAAGAGCAGAAACCAATGAAATAGAAAAAAACAAAACAACAACAACAAAAACCCTACAGCCCAAAGTTGGTTTTCTGAAAAGGCAAACCCCCAGTCAGACTGTTCAATAAAAGAAAGAAAGACAGATGAGGGAGAGAGGGAGGGAGAGATAGAGATAGAGAGAGATGGAAATTACCAACATCCGAAATGAAAGATGACATACATTATGGATCCTGTAGACATAGATATTTTTAATGCAGCCAAGTTACTCTATCGTGAAAAGAGCAAAGCAGGTCAAAGCGGTCACCTCTTAGAAGAGAGGCACCATGGGTAGGAAACATGCATGAAGGCACTTTCTGAGGGATGGCAACATTTTGTATTTTGAGAGAGCTCTTGGTTCACAGGTGCATGCGTTTTTCAAAATGTACTTAATGGTATGCTCATGATGTGTACATACCACTGTATTTAAGTTTTATTTGAAAGAGGGAAGTAATAGAAGAAGGAGGAAGAGGAGGAGTTAAGAGAGCCATGAATCCAGTGGTCAGGGCTTGTCAGCGTCATTTGCATGTGCTCACCCTGTGCTTGGTCTGGGATGCTGTGCTTGGTCTGGGATGCTGTACTCTCCGGGCTTCCCTCCCACTTCCCTGGCTGTTCCTTCTCATTTCTCTGGCTGGGTCTCCCGAGTCTTTATACTCTTTCCTGTCTACATGCACTCCATCATCTCATCTAGCCCCATGGTTTAGGAGCCCTCAGATCTTTGCTCAAAGATGTCTGATCCCAATTATTATTCCAAACCCTCTTTAGAAAGTGGGGCTACTTGGCACCAATTGGTCCCCTGCTTCATCCTGGTCACAAGCACTGGGACTATAAGAAGAGTCCTGCTCTTCATACCAATCCTCCCCATGCCTCCACTTTGCCCATGGTGTCAGGTGCTGTCCCAGATCCTGTCAGCCATGTGGCTGTGTGCGTAGGTTCTATCATTGTGTGTGCGAGTAGGTGTGGGTGTCCCCTAACTTGAGAGAGTCTCGTGTTTTGTGAAATCTAGGAAATGGGTTTAAATGGTATTCCAGATAAGAAAATGTCCCTCTTGTTCTATGTGCCATTTCTCCTTCCCTTCCTCTGTTCCTGTGCCAGGCACTGCTTGGATTCTTACCCTCAAGGAACTCACAGTCCAGAGTGGAAAGAGGGCGACAGGCTGTGCCACCCTCAAGGCCGTGGGAGTGTGGTTAGGGCTCCGGCCGATGCTGTTGGGAGCACCAGGTGAGGAGAAGGGCCTTGGAAATAAGGAGCCAAGGGAAGAGACCAGAGCTCCAGACGTGGCCCTGCTACTAGTACTGTGTGACCCTTTCCTTCTCTGAGCCTCAGCTTCCTCACCTGCAAAAGGAGGGAGTTGGACTAGACCAGAGATTTCCCACAGCTCAACTCCAGATTCTGAGAGTTGGGAAGATGGGGGCTAGGAAGGGGGAGCTCCTGCCCAGAGTCCCTCCCATCTGGCTGCTTCTCTCACCTGTACAGTGTCTCAGCTTTTCATGTTAGATGCTTTCACCCAAAGGATTCTGGGGCTAGAAATGTGTGACCATTACTTGCTGAGGAAAGCTCTGACGACCCTTGTGACTCTGGCTGTGACCCTCCCATGGGCAGCTCCAGAGTGAGGATCCCAGATTCTGGATGGTGAGTCCAGCATCCCCACACCCCCACCTGCCCTCCCACCCTGGCCCCTGCAGCCCCAACCTCTATATCCTGCCAGTTGTCCAGCCAACAGGAAGCTCTGTTCTGTTGGGGCCAAGAATAAAGGTTGTGCCTCCAGGAGGTCTCAAAGCCTAGAAGACATGGGACCAGGAAGGACCAGCTCTGAGCCATTGTGAAACAAAGAGAGGGTGGCAAGGAGCACCCCTTTCCAAGTCATGAAACAGGTTGCCTGGAAGATGACTTTTCTCAGCTCTGCGGAGTTGGAGTCAGGGGCAATGCCAGGAGCTATGTTTTTGCTTTGAAAGGTTTTTGGAGGAAGACAAGAACCTCCTCACCCCCAAATATATCTTGAATTAAAAAGGAAAGTTCATAGTAAATGATTGGGGCATAGGTGCTTGTCCTGGCCTCAAATCTAGGTTACAGAGGGCTCAGAAGGGGCAACGTGGTCTGAGGATGGCATCATTAGAGGGCAGGTTAGGAGCCAGCCAAAGTGTTGGCAACTGCTATCTAAATGACAGCCTGAGTGTCACACCTGGCTCCCATTCCAAGTCCATCACTTACTAGCTGTGTGACCTTGAATGGGTTACTTGGCTCCTCTGAGCCACAGATTTCCTTTTCTGCAGAATGGGAATCATTGTATCTACTTTGTGGCATCATGTGAAAATTAAAGGTAACTAATGAATGTTGGTGTCCACCATTGATAATAGTTATGGACTAGGTGGTCACCTTC
Source organism: Geosciurus inauris (assembly GCA_004024805.1). Lineage (NCBI taxonomy): Eukaryota > Metazoa > Chordata > Mammalia > Rodentia > Sciuridae > Geosciurus > Geosciurus inauris. The sequence goes on from PVHX01006268.1 coordinate 86,086, forward strand.
TTAAGGTTTATACCTGTCCTCCCGACAGCCCAACAGTCCTCTAGAAAAACATAGACCCCAGAATGCAGAAGTGTGAATCTCAGAGGATCCAGAACAGCATACATGGGCCCTACTGGCCTTGAAGAGATGGTGGGTTTCCTTTCTGAGAGAGGCGGAGAGAGCAGAAACGTCATGGCCGTGTGAGAAGGTGGCATTTACTGCCCAGAGATTCAGAAAGCTTAAATACTTCTCACTTATCTACTAACTCATCAGTCATGAAACTTCCTAATGGTTGACTAAAGAGGTTGGAATGCTGGAAGCAGGAAGTCCTTCAGTGTATGGGATGTCTCTGCTGTCCTGCATCCATGGGGATCCTCACCTTTGATATGCTCCTCAGAGCAGGCCAAATGTCTCTGGGTGATAGATGCACCCTGCTGAGCCAGCAGCAGGTGTCTGCAGGATGATGAGTTAGGGTGGGAGTGTTAGTCAGTTCTTCATCAATGTGACCAAAATACATGACAAGAACAACTTCAAGGAGGAGTTTATTTTGGGCTCATGGTTTCATAGGTTTTAGTCCATGGTTGGCTGATTCCATTTTTCTGGGCCCCTGAGGTGAGGCAGATAATCTTGCAGAAGAGCATGGCAGAGAAAAGCTGCTCAGCTCATAGAAGCTGGGAGAGAGCAGAAGAAGCCAGGAGGACAAGATATAATCCCCAAGGACCCAACCCCCAGTGGACCACCTCCTCCAGCCACGCCCCACCTACTTGCAGTTCCCACCCGGTTATCCCATTCAACTGAGATGGACTGATTAGTTTACAGTTCTCATAGTCTAATCATTTCATCTCTGAATATTCCTGCATTAACACAGGGGCTTGGAAGTGAGTACCTCATATCCAAACCATGATAGTGGGGGACACCATCTCAGGCCTTTAAGGCATTTTTCTTTTTGCCCTCTGGCCTTGGGCTCAGTAGCTGCATATTCTAACCAACCAAACCAACCAGGCACAGATTCGATGGTGCACACAGTAGTATCTGGCATCTGATATTTTGTGAATTGGAGTTTTCATTTATCAGCATGTCTGCACAGCAACCTCACGATATGCAACCTTCCAATGCCTTGAGTTACCACAAGCCTCTGATTCACTAAAGATTTGATTATGTATGGTATCGCCACCACAGCAAACCTTTCCTATCATGTTCTAACACTTCCAGAGTGTACTTGGGCTGGGACGCAAGAGGTCTGTGCCCCAGGCTTGATGCTGCTGCAAACTTGCTATGTGACTCTGGGCAAGTCACTTTGTCTCTTTGGGTCTTAGTTTTCTGGTCTGTAAATTGGAATTTAATTCTCTGTGCTCTTGCTTGTCTTATGAAAATGAAATACCCACCCAAACAGAAAATGAGCACCCAAAGGCTTTGAAAATGAAAGGGGTTATTATGTGGCCCCTTAAGTAAAAAGACTACTGCTGCTATTAACCACATCTTTTCACTATTTTCTCCAACAGTGTTGGGCTACAGAATGAACTGCATTCCAGAAAATGAAGCTCTCTCTCCCATGGGGGCAGTTAAGCCCTGGCTCATGTTAGTTGCAAAGGAAATGGGAAGAAATGGCTTCCAGGCTCAGGGCAGATAGACTGTGGGCATCCTGGGCATGGAGACTGGGGAGACTCAGTCTTCAGGTCTTTAAAACCTTTTCCTTGCCACCATAGGTTTCTAGATGCTCCTGGTGCCTCTCAGTTTGGTCTTGCCCATGTGCTCCTGGACCCAAGGCCCTCCATGCTCATCAGCCAGTCTCCTAAAGAGCTAGAAAGGCTTGCTAGCCTCTTAGGGAGGGCTGAATTAAGACCTTTGTAGCTCTTTGACACTTCTGCACATTAAATACACCCACATCTCACATAAAACCCAAGTTTCTTACCATTAGCTATAATTTCCTGATTATCATATCACTTGTTGAGAATTTTGGGGCTGTGAGACAAAGACACCACAAATTGTTTTCAGGTGTTCATAAGTACTAGCTATAACCATGGATTGCCAGATGGCAGTGAATGTGAGATGCAGTAGCAGATGAATCTTAAGAAGCTAAAGAAGCCAGACACAAAGAAGGACTAACTACTGGCTCCCTTATGTGAAATTCGAGAACAGGAAAAACTGAAATATGGTATCAGAAGCCAGGACAGTGGCTATGTTACCCTTAGGGAGGGGACAAAACAGGAAGGGGCTCAGGGTCTGGTGCTGTGTAGTGTGAGGAAAGTCCTAGAGCTACAGACATTTTTTTTGGTACCACGGATTGAACTCAGGGGTTCTCAACTACTGAGCCACATCCCCAGCCAAATTTTGTGTTTTATGTAGAGACAGGGTCTCACTGAATTGCTTAGCACCTCGCCATTGCTGAGGCTGGCTTTGAACTTGTGATTCTCCTGTCTCAGCCTCCTAAAGTGCTGGGATTACAGGCGTGCACCACCGCGCCCAGAGAGCTACAGACATTTTAAGCTGTGTACTTTCTTTTGAGTCTGTGCGCTATGTTTCAATGAAAGTGTGAACATTTATTGATGTTTAATTTGTAATTTCATCTCATATTTTGTAACCAATACATGAAACATTTCTGGAGGCCCCAGCTAAGTGCATCCAACACTCTGGGCCACTGATGGACACAGTCCACTCCTGGGCTGTGATGTAGCTGCTAGTTCCTGGCCATTGCTAAGCTTCATGGTGTTCCAGGAGGCCAGGGACTGAGCTGGCTCCAGTACTGCAACTCAGTCTTTGGCTTCCTGGAACATTCTCCCAAGCTGAGAAAAGCTTCCCTAAGCCTCGCCACCTTCTCCATCCAGGTGGCCCTGGCTCTCACAGATGGCCCACAGCAGTTATGTCCATACCATCTTTAGAATTGATTCTGCATGTCTCATATGCATGTCTTATCCTATAGGACTGTGTGTGTGTGTGTGTGTGTGTGTGTGTGTGTGTGTGTGTGTGTGGCACTGGGGATTGGACCCAGAGGTGCTCCACCATTGCTCCACCACTGAGCTACATCCCCAACCCTTTTTATTTTTTATTTTAAGACAGGATCTCGGCAAGTTTTCCAGGCTGGTCTTGAACTTGCGATCCTCCTGCCTCAGCCTCCCCAGTTACTGGGATTATAGGTGTGTGCTACCTTGCACAGCTCCATATGAACATCTTTAGGCTGGGGTCCTCCATATCATTTTTTTTTTAAATTTTTATTTATTTACTTTTTTTTATGTGGTGCTGAGGATCGAACCCAGGACCTCATGCATGCAAGGCAGGCACTCTACCACTGAGCCACAATCCCAGCCCCCCTCCATATCATTTGTGTCTGTGACCCTCCAGCACCTGATACAGAACCCAAGCAGAGCAGGCATCCAGGAAACCCAAGCTCCTTGGACTTTGCTCTTAAAATTGTCTTTCCTACAGGACCCCACCCAGCTGGGGCTGTGCTTGTGGTGATTTTCCCATTTATAAGCTGGATGACATTGGGCTTGTTTGTCCCATCCTAAGTCTCACTTTAGTTATTTGTAAAATCAGAATAACAAGCCTAGCATCATGGAGTCATGGTGAGGCTCACATGGGCTAAATGACGGCAGATGTGTATGAGAGTGTCATCCTTCTGCCCTGAGGTGGCATTCTCAATCCTTGCTGGGTATGGGGTCAGGAAGAGGAGATCTTGGAATAAAATGAGTAGCCCCTCCATTTCTCAATAGCACCCCCAAATAATCCATTGCTTTAAAAAGTTCAAAGAAACACTAGCAATTTATTGATTTCCTATATTTCAAAAAAAAAAAAAGCAAATACACGGCATATCATACAAGGGAACTGGGCCTGGCCAGCACAAAGTTCTTACACAAAGATAAAGCAAGGGGAGGGTGGGCTAGAGGGAGGCACCAGATGACCTGCAGTAGACAGGGACTTCCCTCCCTTGCCCATCAGGGAGCCCCAGCTAGTCGTCTCTCAGCTAGGAGATGAGGTGGACAAGCAAAGGGCACTTCTGCCTCTTGAGCCCTTGGCAGAAGTGTGGGGTTTGAGCAACTAGTCTGGCCCCCACTGGAGAGGCTGCTGGTGGCCAATGACTGGATTGTGTGAAGCACAGGAGATTCTGGAGTTAAGATAGGCATGGGTCTGTGTCCTTCCTCATTTTGTCCCAAATTAGAACTTCTTGTTTTGGGCATCATCCGCGGTAGTCAGAGGCCAACATGGATTTAAAATCCTAAGACAGGCCCCTAATATGACACATAAGGCCCAGCAAACCTCTTTATCTGGGAAATGCATCCTAAAGTTCCTCTTCATTTTGCTCTTCCCAAATGATAGGCATGGGTCAGAGACCCATATGAAAAGGCCCACCTGGCCAGTTGAGAGGGCACAAGAAGCAACCAAAATCAGGCCTGGCCTAACTGTCCACACTGGGCCATGGAGGTTCCAGCAGCTGCCTTCTTCCCAGAACAGACGACTGGGCCCACCTGGCTCTTCACCTGGGTAGGGGTTGAGGAGGGTACAGAGAAAGTGAACCAAGGGGCTACAGGAAGCCAGGAGCATGCTAAGGGGTTGGCATCGCCCTGGGCATGTAGGAGACTCACTGTAGTGGTTTATTACCCTCTTGTCCTAACTCTACAGTCCTCTCAGACTGGGGGATCCCTAAAGCCAAGCACCTGGGGCAGTGCCCCACCACACCCCAGCAGAACAAGCTAAGTGAGGACAGAGGTGTGGGCTGCTTTGTTCACTGATGTATCCTAAGTGCTTAGAACACTGCCTGGCACAGAGAGGTGCTCCATAAACACTTTAAAAAAAAAAAATAAAGAAATGGATTCCTCTGGGTGCTAATGATTGGCAGAGGAGACTTCCTGAAACACACTCCCAGGATAGTCTGGTTGGACCAGGCTCACCCTGGGAGGCCCAGTTTAGCCAAAATGGGGGAGGGTGTTACAGATCCACAGCAGCACAGCACATCTGGTTAAGTGTCCTGGGACACCTCTTGGAGGAGAGTGTCCCCACACATCCAGACTCCCCCAACCTCAGTGGCTGCGTCTCTTAATAGACCACCCTGAGTCCAGAAGGGAGTCTTAGTTCTGATGGAGGACGATGAAGAGAAGGAGCACCTTGCATTCCTGTACATAAGGGCACAGGCCAGGCAGTTAATGACTCCCAAACACCTACCGTGCCAGCCCGGGAGGTGCAGGCTAAAAAGAGAATGTCTGGGTGTGCTCAGCTCTGCTTCATTTTGTGGTCTGAACTGAGGGATATTGGCATAGACAGGTCTTCTCATGGGCTCCTCAAGGGCCCTTTTGCTACTGCTCATTGAAATGCACAGTGTGAGGTGGAGGGGGTGCCTGGTGCCCCTAGAAGGCCTCTTATCACATCCCTTATGGGTTTCACAAAAACAGACTGGAGATGGGATGGCTGGGGCTCAGGGGAAGGAAGGCATGGCCACTGTGGGCTTGCTGATAGGATGCCCCTTTTCTGGTCTAGCCAAACTCTCTTCCTTTGGTCTTCTGGGAACCCAAACACTCCCTCACCTGACTTGGCAGGCTTGGTGGGAGGCAATTTCCTGGTTAATTTCCAACTCCTTTCCTCCTGTTCCACGGGAAACCTGAATAGGTGGATGCCCAGCCCTAGCCTATTCCCTTCTCCACTGGGAAAATGAGACCAAATAGCCATTCCATGAACAGCTCTTTGGCTTTGAGCACCATGTTTTGCCTTATTTATCCTGCAGCACAGGCTCCCTGGAAGCTGGGGCTTTGCAGGTCGAGGCTGCTCTGCAGCTGCAAAGCCCAAGAGAACCCCAAATCCCATCTCTCTGGCTCCTACTCCCAGGGCGACCTCACACAGCTAAGCAAGCAAGATTGCCTTGGTGCCATCCAGAGCCCCACACCCTGCCCAACCCCACACCTTGTGGCACTGTGAGAATGGAGCATTTTCAGATGCACCAGATTTTCCCATGAGATACACCAAACCTCGACACCCCAGCCAACGTCCCTGCCTGCAAACAGCCTTTTAAGGAGGTTAGCTCCAGCCTAGCTCCTTTCTCCCACCTTGCCCCTGGAGATGGCCACAGGAAGGCCATAGGGTTCCTCTGTGGCCTAACTCTAGTGAGGGCCCTTGCCCTAGTACAATACATTTCTAGAACTATAGGCAGCTAACCTAAAAGCACACGTCATCCTTGCCTATGAGGGAGAGACATGGAGGCACCTTTGCCCTATCTTATGAGTTGCAACGATACAGTGCACCCAGCTTTTGCAATTTGTAATTACGTTGTTAGGCACTCACACACATACACACTTGCACACACACTTACATTATACACATATATATACCATTTCTCAGAGAAGGAAGTATTGACATCAGATGTAAGCCCATTTAACTCAAGAAAGTCCCCCCCCGCCCAACCTCCCAACCCCCACTGCCTGACAATTCCCCCAAGGAAAAAAAAAAAAGAATCTAAATATATCTCCATCATCCAGTTTTCAGGTTTGTTCTTAGTTGCACTTGAACTTTTCCAAATACTGCACAGGATGGACAGAATAACCCATCCAGCAAGGCCTGAGGTCTTCTCATATAGGTCATATCTTTCTGGAAAAAGAGAAATCCTCAAGTTAGCATGTAGCAAGATATTTCCATGTGAGTAAGTCTGGCTAATCCTGCCACCCCCTTCTCACTCACATCTGCCCTAATGTGCGCTCTGGCCTGAGACTGGATTCAGGGCCACATGGATACCTTCATCCATCGCTCCTGTTGGTTCAGAAGCAGATCAGATTTGTCCTGTCACCTCCACCATCCCCTGCACCCTCAGTTCATTGCTAAGCAGTCACATCACGCTCATTAAGACTCTGCTACCAATAAAAGAGAATAAAATTATGGCATTTGCAGGTAAATGGATGGAAGTGGAGAACATCATGCTAAGTGAAGTAAGCCAAGCCCAAAAAACCAAAGGCCAAATGTTCTTTCTAATTAGTGGATGCTCATACATAAGGGGAGTGGGGGTGGGGAGCATGGGAGAAATGGAGGAACTTTGGATAGGATGGGGGGAGGTGGGGGAGGGGAGGGGGAATAGGAGTAGCAAAAAATGGTTGAATGAGATGGACATCACTACCCTAGGTACGTGTATGAAGACACAAATGGTGTGACTCTGTCTTGTTTGCAACCAGAGAGATGGAAAATTGAGCTCTACATATGTACTGAGTTGAAAGGCATTTAAATAAATAAATTAATTTTAAAAAAAAAGACTGCTACCTTGCCAGGTATGGGCACACACCTGTGATCTCAGTTACTCAAGAGGCTGAGGCAGGAGGATTGCAAGTTTGAGGCCAGCTTGGGCAACTTAGTAAGACCCTTAGCAATTTAGCAAGACCCTGTCTCAAAATAAAAAAACAAAAAGGACTGGGGATATAGCTCAGTGGTAGAGCATGCCTGGGTTTAATCCCTAGTACCCCAGTACCCCTTCTCTCCCACAGTCTGCTAACTCTAATCTTCTCCCCTTTCCTGTCCTCAAGTTGCTGAAGCTTATCTATGAGAGATATCTGCAGTCTTATTTAATATTCCTCAGGACCGCAGTTACAGCTCTCCCTCCCATCAGGACCCTCCTCTGGCTTTGGGGTTGGGGTGGATTTGCTAGCAGAGGGCCTGGGCTGAGAAATCCCTTCAGTTCAGGAGGCCCTGACCTCATCCCTAGCTACTTGCAGATGACTCTGTATCAGTACCACTGGTGAGCCTTTCCGTTTGCTGATGCATGTTTTGAGTATCCCGTGGTTCTTGGATTCCCTGCATAAGAAGCACTTTGGATTCTTGTTTAAAAATGCATTTCCTTGGACTGCACTCCAAGAGTCAGAATTGCTGGGGCTAGGAGTGGCTGTGTACATTTTAACAAGCTTCCCAGGTGACTCTAATGAAAGCTAAGGCTCGCACACCTTTGACATGTATTAGTTCTGAGTTTCTGGTCCTTAGAAACATCAGCTGGAAATAAGCTTGTCCATACCAGGTATATGATGAGAGTGGAAGGTAGATTATAAGAAGGACAGAAAAGTGAGATTTGGATGATCAGACCTAGCATGACATATTGTATAACTCCACTTATCCATATCATATAACCCACAGTAGGCCATGTAAGTGGCACCAACTGAGTTGGGTGGTGGGAAACCTACACAGATATATCCAGAAGTCCTGCCCACACCCTCCGGCCCTTCTGATGCTACTAGGGCATTCTACATCTTTAATCTGTGGTGGGACAACCCAGGACCTCAGTCAGGAGTCTATGCAGCTGTGCTTGCAGTCCTTGTGCTGGTCCAAGCCAGGATGTCTGTCAAGCCAAAGGATGCTTCTGTGTCCCCCGTGAGCTCAGGAGATTGGCCAAGGTTTCAGGGTTGTCTTGGAGGCATACAGGGGTAGGGGTGGGGGTCTGGTTCTTACCTGTGAGCTGAACTTGCTTGGACAATATCTTCTTAGAATCGGGAGGTAAAGTTCCTGAGGCTGTTGGCCCCGCCTAGGGCTCCTAGCATGTTCCTGTCGAATCCTTGCTGCAGGGGAGGAACATGAGCTGTTTGGTTTATCGTGGGACAAAACAGTGTGGGGCCAGCCACATCCCTCCCAGACCATCCTTGGGCTCTCGTAACCTTTGGACATGGTGTGCTCTGACCACTGGGCACGTGTGTCAGGACTAAAACTGAACTAATTAAATGTGCAATCAGACCTCATGCCATTCCTATCCAGGAGTTAGTGCGACATGTCTTGGTTTCCTCCAGCGCATTGGAGTTCCCTACTTGAATTTGCAGAAACCTGAGTCACAGCATGAGTATGTAGGCTAGAATGCATTCCACTACACAACGACCAAAATCAGATTAGAGATTGTCAGTGGTTCTTCCATCTGACTGCTCCTGCCTGTCTTATTTTAAATTCTGGTGAGAGCTCTGGGGCAGGGAGGCCAGGCCCAGTATTTCTCAAACTCAGGGTCAGGGGCTGGTGCTGGGTGAGAAGCTGCTGTGCTATGAGGTTCTGTTTACTTGTCTGTTCTCTCACTGGCTGCTCACCAGCCCCTGAACTCCTGCTGGGTGGAGACAGGGTCTCACTCCTGTTATTTCTTCTAGCATAGAGCAGGTGCTAATGCATGCTTCAGAGTGAACAAGGACAGCAGTCCTGGTCCCACCAGGGCCAGGGGCAGGGGTGACTTGCAGAGGCCCCTGAGCGCTGAGGTCCAGGTCAGCTTATTGCTGATCTGTGGGAACAGGAAGGGAGATGATACAAGGGATTCCAAAGAGCAAAGTCTCAGGCCTACTGCACTGGGCGTGTATGACATGATGTTGTTTTTCCCCCCTGCAGATTTACTTGCTTGCTCCTGTTGAGCTTGGCTGAATTTGGTGGAAAGAACACAGGAGTGAAAAGTTCTGGATCCCAGCCTCAGTCCTGCCCTGACTCGCTGAATCAAGACAAACTCTTTAGCTCCTGATTCTGTAGTCAGCAAAAGGGACATAAACCATGTGACCTGCCTCACCTATGCTTATGACAACTTAATTGATGATGGATCTGAATGTGCTTTTGTTGTTGTTGTTATTTGTTTTTTGGTACCGAGGATTGAACTCAGTGGCACTCTATCACTGAGCCACATCCCCAGCCCTATTTTGTGTTTTATGTAGAGACAGAGTCTCACTGAGTTGCTTAGCACCTCGCCATTGCTGAGGCTGGCTTTGACCTCGTGATTCTCCTGTCTCAGCCTCCCAAAGTGCTGGGATTACAGGCGTGGCGCCCAGCTCTGAATGTGCTTTGGGAGCAGAAGCCTTGACCTAGATCCTGCCAAGGCTATTGCAAAGTACAACTGGATAAACAGGTGAAGACTGAACGGGGACACTGGTTCCCAAAGGACTGAATATAAAGGAATTCACACACAGAACCTAAGAAGTGGACTCCCTGTGCGTCCTTAGGCCAGGAGGGGCTCTGTGTTTTTGGATGAGTTGAACCCTTTGGACCACCTTCAAACAGCTCAAGGAAGCTGTCACCCTGCCGTCCTTACCTGTCTCCCCACCCCCACCCCGTATCTATTTGGTAGCTATCACTTAGCCAAGCCCACCCTCATGGTGGGATGCTGGAAAAGAAGGTTGATTAGTAAATGGAGAATAAGGGCCACTCTTTGCCTTCAGATTTCCCAACCATCTTGGACCATGTTGGCTTCCTAGGCCCCCTACTGTCTCCCTGCTCTGCTAGAGGAAAGCTGTCCCTCCTTATGCCCAGGTTGGTCTCCTGTCCTCCTTGACCGCCATCTCCTTCATTCTCCCTTCTTTGCCCACTCCCTCTTGTCTAAGGACAGAGACACTAGGCTCCCCTCTGCCTTCCACAGGCCTCCTTCAATTTCTCCTCTGTCTCTTTTCTTCCTGGGCCAAAGTGCAGTGAGGGGTAACTCCTGTCCATGCTTCCTCTCTCCTGTCCCCATCACTGCCTCACCATGGCTACCAGCCCTGCAATACTCCCCTTGCTTTGCCAGGAGTGCTTTTTGAGGTCCCCAGAGACTTCCGAATTAGCAGCCAGATCCAGAGCCTTTCCCAGTTCCATCGTCCTCGTCTCCTCCACAGCACTGAGCACAGCTCCCAGCTGCCCTTACAGCTCTCTTTCTACAAGATCTTCTTCCCCTTTCCAGAAACTTGTACAGATCATCCTGCTTCCCTGGCCTTCTTCCTTCTCGGTCCCCACGTGAGGGTCTTCATGCCTCTGCCCTTGTCCCCTAAGTCTTCTCCACAGGCAAGGGCCTCATGAGGGTCTTGCCTGTTCTCATAGTGTCCCCAATCTGTACTGCAGCTCTGGCCTCTGCCAGGGTCCCACTCCACATCCCCCAGGCCATCCAGATCCAGCCTCCTACTCTCACCGCAAGAGCCTCCCCTCCAGCTCTCCCAGCTGGTCTGTGTCTGTTAACGCAGCCGCAGCCTCCAAGCTAAAGCCTCAAGCGCCATCAGCACTTGCTTCTACGTCTGCCTTCTCTCCTTATTCCCACCTCTCCGCGGCCTGTACCTCAACCCAAAGAATGAGGAAGCTGTGTAGGGATGGGAAAGAGGGGTCAGTGTGGAGGTGTCTCTGAGCACAGCCTGATGGAGGACTTGGGGCCTGCTGACGCTGGGAAGTTTTGAGGACCGGCAGAGGCAGATCACAATGGACAAGCAGAGCAGCCTCCAGCGTCTTCTCCACCTCACTCACTGGTGTGCAATTATTTTTTCCAGGGCTGCTTCCATCATGAGACCCTCTACTCAAAACCTCAATCCGTTCCCCAGTGCCAAGGGTACAAGTCCAAACTCTGCCTGAAATTCAAGGGGGCTTTGTAATCAAGCCCCAACCTGTCTGGCCAGTAGAGCACACATCAGGCCCCCAAATGACTCATACACTGTCCACATGCTTTTCACTTTTCTCCTAAACAATGCCACCCCACAGAGGTGATTGTGCATGTAGCCTTTGCTGTCCACATGCTTGGCTCCCCTGGTAGATCCTGGAGCCCAGGGATTTGGGCAGAGCATTGATCACGTTCATTGCCATGCAGGCTCTGCCGCTCAGACTCTGGTGCAATCTGCCTCCCGCTTCCTGATCCACTGGGACTTTGGTACAGAGTAAGTGTGGGAAGAGCCTCATCAGAAGGGGCTATTGGTGTGGGTGCTTACCTGTCTGAGGACACCCTGCAGCTCCTTGCTGGACCACATGTCAGAGAGGAGGAGCCGGGCAGCCTCTGCAGCCTTGGGGGAGGCACTGGGCAGGTGGGAAGTGCATGTGTGAAATGAGACTCCAGGAGGCACAGGAACGCCCTCCACCCTCAACCCTTCCTTCCAGGTCTTAGAGACAAAAGTGGGGAGGTTCCAGGGTGCACAAGAGTGTTGGGTCCTGGTTACTATACAGTGGGCACCCCTGCCCACCTAGAGGCACCCCAGAAGCCACGAACTGATAGTGGACCACTGTTCTATAGCCCTTTGTCCTGGAAAGAGAGAGTCCATGGAGCAGAATAAAGTCCCCACAGAGTTGGGTCTGGTGCTCCATGCTTCCTGCCAACCCTCTAAGGATCCATTGTCCACACCGTGTCCCCTAAACAAATAGCATCTACCTTTGTCCCCTCTCCTGAGGCCTGGAGGCTGCACCCATACCTCCAGGAGCGTGGCTTCTGGACCTTCTTTCCCTTGGAGCCCCCTACCTCTGCCTCCCCCATCCTAGGTGTTTTCCTGCTCCATGTTAATTTCTACTGTTCAGAGCCATGGGGGCTGTGATGTGGGGTCAGGTGGACACGGGCACCCACACCCACCCTACCCACCTGCTGCGGCACAGGTTGATGACGTTGTTGAGCATGCTGCTGGAGAAGTATTGCTTGGCCATCTGTGGCTGAGAGGTCATCAGGTTCCTCACAGTGTAGCAGGCTGAGGCCAAGATGTCTTCAGAATTGCTGGTATTGCCAGTATGGCTGGTGAGGAGCCTGGTCACCTCTGGGAACACTTGGTTCCCTAGGATAGGAAGGAGTAGAGTGTGAGATCAGGATTGCTGAGGGGAAGAGGAGCTGAGGGGTCCTCTTTGGCCCACAGTCCTGGGCTGCCCTTAGCCAGGCTCTGAGCAAGGTAATCCCTTGGGCCTTGGAGCCAGTTCCAACCCAGATGGGACCCTCCCTTAGGTGACCGGCCTCCTCCCAGCTCTACCCCTCTCCCGGGCCAGCTTTCCCCCAGAATGCTCTCCCTTGGGAATGATTCAAGGTTGACCTTCCAGTGGGCTCTTGCATGTCCTCTCTGGACGGGAAGGTGTGGGTGCTCTTACCCATCACTCTGTGCAGCACGGGGTGGCGGGACATGTTGCTCAGGAGGGAGGCCCCGGAACGAACCACATCTGAGTTGCCAGATTGCAAGAGGCGGGCGATTTGTGGCAAGCCCTTTTCCTTCAGCCCAATCAACTGGCTCATGCCACTGGACATCTACAAGAAAGGGCCCCAGAGGAGCTGGCTTGTGGTTTCTCATACATAATAGCAGGCAGAGGGGCAGCCTATCCAAACAGACCCAGAACCTTTTTCCTTCACACCAGAAGCAAGGGCAGAGACCCACACATTACTTCCATATGGATGACTGCAGACCTGTCCTCCTTTTCTGTCCCTGCTCCCTGCTGTCAGGTGGCTGAAAAGAGGAAGTCTCATTTCTCTCCCTCGTGGGGATCCAGAGTCAACTTCTAATTAACAGCAGATTCACTCACCCCACTGTCTCAGCTCTGCCTTCCTGAAGAATCTGCTCACACAGAACTGCATGTTCAAGGGCACATGTCACTTAAAAAATGTCTGTCATCTTCCTCCCTACCTCTTCAGGAGTTGATCCATATTCGTTGGGTTTGCCAGAGACAAAGATGGATAGGGTTCCCTGGAGGGAGGTCAGCTCATCCAAGCCTCACAGCAACCAATGTATCCAGATGTGACCTGGCCCAGGGTTGTGTGGGGCCTCTCACCCTAAGTAAAGCTGGGGAACAACGGTCCCCCCCTCCCCTCTAAGCTCTTTTGGGTTGCAAACAGGCTTGCTCTGATCTCACTCCATCATGCCCCTCAAAATCTATTTGGTTTTAAACCTCTACCGATTCTGTCACATATTCCTGTGGACCTGTGCATGTCCCAAACTCTCGCTTTTTCCACTTCTGTTAATTCACCAAATGGAGACTCCTTCTGCTAGACCCATGTTCCACCCCTGTCCCTGACACCAGGCAGAGCCCAGGAGGCCAGAGACTGCAAGGCAAAGGGAACAGTGTGGGTACCAGGAGAATCCAACAGGGGTGGGCCTTTCCACTAAGCCCCATCCCAGAGTTCCCCAAAAGCTGGGGCATCTTGGCCCTTGTCCTATCCTGTGTCCAGCCCAGGGCCTGGCATACACTAGGCACTCTGCTCATGTCTGCAGCATGAAGCTCAGAGCTGTTTGTGTTTGATAGACTTGTCCAGGAACACGTAGGTGGGAAAAGAGGAGAGCAAACCCTGGAGCGCGGGTTGGAGGAATGGGAAGGAGCAGAAGGGAGAGGGCCCTCCTCACCAGCCCCTTGCTGGCTGTCAGGTTCTGCAGGGCACCCGCGCAGGCCTCCAGGGTAGCATCTTTCTTGCTTTTGCCCATGAGGTTCAGGTAGGTGCGGACGGCGTCCGAGTGGTAGAGCCAGCTGCTGCCCTTGGGGTTGGTTTCTTCCTCAGGAAGGGGGCACTCATAGTTGTTGTTCTGAGGACAAAGAGTGGGTCAGTGTGAAGCCTGGTGAGGGGACACAACCTGAGACTCCTGCTCCTTTCCCCAACCTTGGTACCTGGTGGGAGGCTGAGGCATGCCTACCAAGGCAGGGAGCCTGGACGCCAACCCGTCACCCCTTTACCTGTGCATCCCAGCTTGCCATGGAATTGGGGGAAAGGCCATGGTCCTTGGGACTGTCTCCTGGAGGTGGACAGCATTACTGATGTCCTGGAAGTGCTCTGGGTGGCCTCCGCTCAGACCTTCTTGCTGTGTGAGGCTGCTCTGGGGTCTCACAGTAGGATGCTTCCTTCCTCCCAGAGTCCTAATGTGGTCTGACCTACCTTGGGCCTCCCAGGGCAGGTTTAAGACCTGGCTTTCACAGATGTGCCCAGTGGAGGAGGCCTAACCCCTTCTTCCAAGGCACACTTTTCAGGAGGCTCAGGAGGTAGTGGGAACCAGCACCAGAGATGGGTCAGAGTTCCTGGCTGTCCCCAATCCTCAGGGGCCAAGGAGAAGTCAGGGGAGACTGAAGTTTACCTCCCAGGGGGGTGATCTGGACTCCTACAGATCCCCTTCACATGCAAGATGAAGCTCCCAGAGCATAGCACATTCCCAAGGCCATGGCTTTGGCAGGGGCCTGTCCCCTAGGGATGCTTTCAGGCCTCACAAGGGCCGAGAGAAAAGCTGGGGTGGAGCAGAGGACCTGGTGGAGTACTTGGTGGTGGGCCCTGGCTTTATCCTCACCATCATCCTGTCGCTCTTGTTGCTGAAGCAGCCAGTGGAAGACTTCTCCGTGTAGGCATTGCGGGTGTTATACTCCAGCTGGCGGTAGCGGGTGGGCACCTCAGCATCCAGGCGGTAGGAGAGGTTGTGCAGGATGCACATGCAGTTCTCCACGGACTGGGGAGCAAGCAGAAGCAGGTGCCTGAGCCACTGCTCAGCCCCCGCTGGGCTCCTGGGCTCTACACCTGTCTGACTAATCAAGAGTGGACTCAAGGGATATGAGCACCATCGCCCTCCATAACCTCCATCTGGAAAGAGCTCCCTGGGACACTCCTGGGACTTGGACTTGAATCCTGCTTCTCTCTTCTCCTAGCTGTTTAAACTTGAGTGACTTGCCTCACCTTTATGGGCTTCAGTTTCCTCAACTGTAAAATGGGACTAAAATTACCTCACTGGGTTATTGAGAAGATGATGCAGTTGACCCTTCAATATCCTTGGGCTTTGCATCCATGGATTCAACCAACCAGGACTGAAATTATTTTTAAAAATATTGCTTTTCCACTGAGCATGAATAGATTTATTTATCATCATTATTCCCTAAACAATATAGTATAACAACTGTTTATGTGGCATTTACATTGTATTAGGTGTTTTAAGTAATATAGAGATGATTAAAAGGATATGGGAGGAAAACCAGGCATGATGGCACATGTCTATAATTCCAATCATACGGGAGGCTGAGGCAGGAGGATTGCAAGTTTGAAGCCAGCCTGGGAAACTTAGAACCTGTCTCAAATTTTTTAAAAAAGGGAAATAGGGCTGTGAGTGTTGTGGGTTTAATTCCCAATACATACATATATATATATATATATATTTATATATATATTTATATTTATATATATATATTTATGAGATGTGCATAGATTATATGCAAATCCTATAGCATTTTATAAAAGGCATTTGAGCATCTGTGGATTTTGTATCCTTGGGGATCCTGGAACCATCGCCCAGGATGGTACTGTCCATGGAGAGTACCTACCATGGGGCCTTGCACATCGTAGGATACAACAGACCTGAGTGTTTCTATTGCTATGGACAAAGTGTTAATGGGAATATGGCTGCCCTTCTGGATCAATCTCCTTCTCGAGCAGCCTCAATTCCTTTAGTTTCCAAAGCCCCATTGCTTTCTCCTGCTCCCTTTCCATGACCACACCTCAGCCTCCATATCAAAGGTGGTAGAGCACACCAATAGTGAGAACTGGGATCTGGGACTTCACAGCAGGAGCTGTCATTTGCCTTTGGTGTACCTTCAGGCCACAGGGCTTGATGGCCACAGACTTGCCCCCCTAATGATGCTTGGGTCCTGCTGGGATCTGAGGGAATCTGACTTCCGGGGCTTGGGGTCACATGGGCCTAAGGGATCTTGCTTGCAGAATAGAAAAGCGCTTGCCTGCAGGAACCTGGCCGGACAGCCAAGTGACAAGGCTCTCTCCTGAGGCTCTGTTGTCACTTCTAGTGGAGGGAGCAGTAGATAAAATCCTTCCTCATGGGACTGGGCTCAGGACCCAGGTGCTGTGATACGCAGCCTGTCCCCT
>PVHX01006269.1:0-71225 GCA_004024805.1 Geosciurus inauris
ATATATATATATATATATATATATATACTGTTCATTGAAAGTGCATATAAAGGTGTTTAATATGAAGAATTTAATCTGCTTATAATTTTGTGCAAAGTTAGAAAAATTATGATTGTAACAATTTTTTCTATTTGCCTCAACAAATGTTTTCAGTGAACAGTGTGTATAGCTTCTGAAAATTTGTTTTTTTTCTGTTATGTTTGATAACATGTATTAAAATGCAATTTTTGAGAAAAAAATAAAATAAAATAAAAAGATTAAGATGAAAGTAAAAAAATAAAATAAAAAAAATAAGAAATTAACTATGTTCAAGGCTACCCAGGCTTGTGAAAGACATGGTGTTCCTCTAGCCTGTGTTGCTCAGCAGTCAGAGCTGAAGTTTCTTTGACCACAGTATGAGAATGACGATGGGAAGTGACTTCCACAACCTCATCATAAAGGAGGTAAACCTACCAATAAGTAGCATTTACACACTGGGAGTGGGGGTTTATATAATGAACAAATCACTGTAGTTAACTAGAATAGCTTCCTTTAATAAAGGAAGATTAAAAAAGACAAAACCAACACAGAACCCCACCAAACAATTACACAATTACCTCTAGTAGTACAAGCCTACTTTTAGCAGGAACTTCCATGACTTTTGAAAATAAGGATTCAGGCAAAAGAAATGTTCTACATTGGTTGAAAAGTCAGTTTTTAAAAAAAAATAATTAAGTCTTTAGTGTTATTGGATCAAACTAGTCTGACACTCAAGATGAAATTGTGAAAAGCAGTTAATACAAAACTCAGAGCTTCTTAAAGTGTACCAGGAGAAAAAAGATGGATGGTTGTATTTAGATGCAAGATATAGTTCTACAGAACCTGAACAAAGAGAATATGGTGGGAGAGTAGATGATTGGCAGAATCTTGACAGGCTATGAAAGAACAGAGTCCAGAGCCCTTTCAAAAGCAAGTGGGATTGGATAGGTTGAAAGACTTATCTCCCATGGAGCAAGAAGGAGGGAGAGCACAGGTGCAGATTGAGATGGATAGGAGGTTGCAGGCACTTTTGTCTGCTGGGAGATATGCAATGAATCAAGGCCATCAGCTTAAAGCCAAGAGTGAGAAGAAAAGCAAAGTGTTGGGAGGTTGAAAATTAGGGGTAGAAGATTGGATGGAACATTTGTGGATTGAGAAAACGGTGTAAAATAGTCATTGTGGAAGAGGAATAAACTCAGTCTATTACATGAAGGAATCAGTCTATAAATGCAGGCAAACGTTTACAAATTCAAATTTAGGAGTAAGAACAAATATAATTTTAAATGAGAAAAAGAATCACAACACAATTATAAGTTCAACAAGCCTCATAAATACCACAAATTTAGTAGAAATTAGGGGAAAGAATATTTTATTAAGACTACCTAACTTGCCTCTGTATTTTTTTCCTATACTTCTTATTATACATGTTTGTGTTGCTTCTTTGTATGACAAAGATTGCAAGATTAACTATAAATGTCTTAGAAAGACAATTCAGTCTTTTTTTCAGTCTAGATCACTTAAATTTTTTTTTAGCATTAGTAGTTTAGAAGACTTTCTTTCAGCTCCACAACTCATTTTTGGTATGTATAAATGGTCAGAATTGTTAAAAATGTAGGAAATTATTTTAATTTTTCTCTCCTATATAAGCTGTAATAACCAAATAAATTTTCATAGGCTAGCATTTATGGCACTGTCACTTCAACACTACATCTTCTTCACCTCTTGCTACATCCCTGCACCCTAAGACATATTCATAGCACACTGTGACCTAGGATCTGGCTCCTGTGTGCCATAGCACTGGGTAAGTCGACACAGATCTTCAGTAGTAATTTCATGTAGAAGTGATTGTGAACCACAAAAATAACATCCTACAAATCCATATCAAACATGCGTCTAACTCAACTTCCCCTTAGCCAACAAATGCTATGGTCAGTCCATTGTTACCTAACCCTACAGCACTTATGATGAAGGGAAATATAGAATTGAGAGTATAAACTTAACTTAACTTTTATTTTTTTAAAATATGTTAACATTAAAGATTTTACAAAAACATAGATCCATGCAAACACAATGCTAGGACTCCTTTAGGATTCTTGGAAGGCATTTGTATAGATGAAGACTCTGAAACCTAAACTGCATTGTCTTCACAGTAAATTGGTCTGTGTTGTGGGGAATATGAGCCAATGCCTTGGAGAGCCTAGCACAAGCATGGACAAGTAGGATAACAGGTTCACTTAGGGCTGGAGTTATGCCCAGCAATTGAGAAGAAGAGATAAAGGGTCACAATATTAATAGTATTTGTGAAAGAATTAAAAGGAATTATAGATCATTTAAGCTGCTTAAGAAGGAAAATAAAAGGAGGGGCATTTAGGTATGTGAGAAAAATATGCATGTAACTGGGTTTAAGCACAAAGAAAGGGCTTTTGAACAAGTGAGCTAGAAAGGCATGAATTATAGTCTGAAAGCTGGATACCTGAGTTCATTAGTTTGAAGGTCAGTGCTGATGACAATATCAAGGCTATCATTGTTTCAGTGAGTAGTAAATGCAGTGAGTGAGAAGAAAAAACATCCCTGATTTAAAAATATAACAATAACAATAATTTTTATTAAAAGCCTTCTGTTTGTCAGCTATTCCTCTAGAGAGGACCAAAAGATGAGTTGAGTAACAAAAGTCTGAATATACAAACAAAATAATCATATCATATAGAAAAAAAAACTCAAAAGCCCACCATCTACAGGGACAAGTCCACTGAGCCACCCCATTATCAGCAGCAACCAGTATAAGAAGGGTAAACAATAACCCCTGAATAGACACTACTTGCTTAATAGCTGCAAATTTTACTAATAATTCACTGTTTTGCCTGTAGCTTCCAACTTAGTTGATTCTAACCAAATATACACCCCTAGCCAATCACACTGGATGCCCTATTTGGTTGGCTCACCTACAGCTTCCCAGATGAACAGCCTCCTCTCCGGGGCACCTGAAGCCCTCTCTCTTCTCCACCCTAAAGCCTTCTCACTCTACTTTTGAGTCTGCAAAGACAAGTGATGGCAGCTGATACTCTTGCTGTAGCAAGTTCAGGATAAAAAGCTTTTGTTTGTTCTCCTTTGAATGATCTTTGTTTATTTCCAAAGCAGTCAAAGTTTTGGCCAAATTATCTACCTTGATAAGAATCATGACAGAGTTATAATGGAGAAGAAAGCAGTGATCCTGTCCCTATAATCAGAGAATAAAGAGCAAGGCCTACTATGTGAACATAAGCCATGGGAAGCAGAGAGAGCAGGTAGCAAGTCAGACAGTGGTTGCCCTGCAGGGGTTTTACCTAATGGGTATTACTCAGAGTATGGGAACATGAAGGAAACTCAAGATCTGTTGCTGTGATGTAAAGAGGCTTTAAAGAGAGTGGCACCTTTATAAGAAAGTTAGGTTCTAGTAGAAGCAAAAGGGTGAAAAGAATGCTCTTTGAAATTAAAGAAGATCGTGCTGATTCCAGCTCCAAAATTCCATGTAGCACTGAAAGGAAATTTTGGAAGAAAGTAAAAGGTTGGATGAGCTCCTGAACGTCTCAGGAAAGAGATGTTCATTCTGGAGGTGGTATAAAGTAGATGGTGGACTGTTCAGAAAAGCACATTGCACCCTCACACTAAGGGTGGTATGGAAATGATGGAATATCAGAGGGGATCTGAGGACTCAACGCAGGTTTTGTCCATGGGGGACTCTGAGTTACTGCTTAAGCAGATTTTATATGGCAAGACGGTGGTCACCCCAAGGTCATTTCAGCCAACACAGAATGGTTGCTTAGGCAAGCTGTAGGCACAGAAATATCTAACAGGAAGTCTATAAACTAATGGTGTGGAACCTGGAAGGGGCACAGAATGGGATAGGCCAAGGAGAAATCTTATCCAACAACAAGAAAGCCCTCACACCACAAGGTAGCGGTTTTTGTTTGCCTGCCTACCTGCCTGCCTTCTTTACTTGCTTCTTTCTTACTCTTCTTCCCTAACCTCCCTTTTCTAAAACTTTTTGATAGCAAGTTTAATGATCCTTAGTTCATAGATTAAAAAAAACGAGTCACAGCAATTCTGACCCAACATACTATTTAGTAGTAATAATGAGGTAGAGGAGGAAGGAAAAAACACATATCTCTAAACTTCTTTCTACATATGCCTCTGGCAAAATGAAATATAATCTAAGCAATTTCCCTTCGGATTACATATAGATGTGAGGTTCAGGTATGATGACTGACACTGTGAGAGAGGACTACAATCATTAGGGCTTTTCTGTACCATGTATTAACAAGCACACATGGAAAGAATTTTGGTTATTGCCAAATCACATATTTGGCAAAAGCCGATTTATACATATAATTAATTATATATATATTTTTATATAAAATATAAAATATACATTTTATATATATTTATATATATAATTAATTTTATATATAATTTTTATTTGGCTTTTTAAATAAATATTTAAAATGAGTATAAAAGTATAGTCACAAATATAAGAAAGGCAACAGTAGAAAAATGATCAACAAGTAATCCTTACTATTCAGTTTTGCAGCCTAACTTGGAATCCTGGTCTTCATAAATTATACCAGGACATTTTTTTAATTTATTATTTAACATTGTTTTTTTTTTTTTAATTTTATTTCTCCAGGACTTACCAATGATTAGGTTATGGGGCGGTTTATCAGTATCTTACTATTTATTTTCCAGAGTCATCTCTATAGTTAATCAACTCTAGCATTTCAAATTTTGGCAGAGTGTAAAACCAATGCACATGGAAGCAGCACATTGGTGTCCATCTTCATTCGGCAGGGTGCACACCTAGTGACCACTTAGGTACTCTTAAGAGATGTTGCACACAGAGCGAGGCAGCCTCACAGTTCAATCCTCCAGCCCCAGCTTGTAGGAAATCTCAGTGACAGTCTTGTATCATTTCTAACTTGCGGTTCATTGTTTCTTCCTGCAGATTTCTTTTCCTCCTGCTTTTCTCAGTTGGAGAAGGTTTAGTTTTGAGTAATGATTATCATTCTCACTTGTTTTTGTCGCTTCTTTTCCCACTTTGCCAAATGGCCTTATCTGCCAGTCACAATTTTTGTGGTCTGCAATTCTGATCACTTTTAAATGAAACCCATGCTGGCTTTGGTAATCATAATGTCATTTACAATTTACCACTAAACACATTTATTCAGTTAGTAGCACACTGGAGAAAGAGAACTCCATATGAACTCACCGTGAAAGGCCTAATCTGATTATTTCCTCATGAAAATCCAGGCAGGGGTGCTTGTAAGAGGGGCTGAGGGAAGAAGGAGAAAAAGCAAGGTCTGGCCACAGCTGACTCTGATAATCAATGTGAACAGATAAGTGATCCAGCCTGTCAGGGCAGCCGCCCCGTCACCCCAGGGCATTCTTCTCAAAAAGGCAAGAGTGGACAGCACTTAATGAATGCTGAGTGACCAGTGAGTATTGGCTTGGCATATGCTCTTGCATTCAAGATGGACAAGAGCAGTGATAAAATCCAGAAGCTCTTCCCTAAGTGAGGGAAATTAGATGAAGCAGGTTGTATTTGTGTGTGCATATGTGCACATAAGCACTTGCTCTGGTACACTTTACTTTCTAAAAACATCCCAGACATGAAATATGCTCAGTCCACCTTTCCCTAGAGTGAAAACCATAGATCAAAAACCAAGAAAGGAGGTAAGCTAGATCTGTCTGGAGGAGGAGGAAGGAGAACAGGGGTGTGTGTGTGTGTGTGTTTGTATGTACTCAGGTTGCTTCCAGGGTTCTAGCAAATATTAACTTTGTGTCAATATTTGTTCTTCCTGTCGTGAAATGAGGATTTTCCACCTCATTTCACGTTTGAAAAGAAAATATGCCAAAGGGGTCATCTTTGCTAGGGAAAAAAAATTAAAAGAAAAGAAAAAAGAAAGAAACAATTTCTATTTTTTATTTAGAAAAATGGATCAGAAGGAAAAAAAAGTATTTTTAAAATAAATGTTTTGACTTAAAGGCACATAGAATCCTTCCATCTACCCATTTTCAACAAAAGAGAAAAATTTATGTGTAAAATTGAATGAAAAACATCAACATTAATGATTTTTTTCCTCGAGGTTAACACCACCATTTCCCTCAATAATTATGTTTAGCCATTTTGTGATAAATTTCACAATATGTGGTACAGTAAAATATATGAGATTTTGACAAAAACAAAACATATGATCATTCTCTTACTTTCAAGAAATGAAATCATTTATAATTCTTTTCTGTCAAACAACATTTATACCTCATTATTTCTAATTTAACAAATATAAATAGGCACAGATCAAATAAAGTGAAGACAAGTTGAATTTATCCCCATTTATAGATGTTGTCATAGGTCCTGAGGCTACAAGGAGTGACACTCCGAAATCTCAAAGCCATGCTCCTAAGTATAAAAAGTGAGTCAAAGAGATCTTCAGAAGAATTATTAAAGAAAATATATTTTAGTCATATTGATAGAATAAAACAAACAGCCTGCTTTTTCAGAAAAAAATGAGGAATGCTAGCTAAAAATTATGTTCTTAAAAGCTTCAAAATAATAGGTGGATGCTACATTTGTAAAGAGAAAGTAGCTAGAAGTGATGCTCTTATGTATAATAGATTGAATGTAGAGGACAGGAAACACAACTTTGTTCATTTAAAGTCTGGAATTAGAGGTCTTTAAAGTCTATTGAGCGACCATAATATGGATGCTCTAGTTATTATAAATGACATGTGCACTTACCCATATTCATAAGTATATGAATAAGTTAACTGAATATATATTCATATATTCATAGTTATATGTAATTTAAGTGTAATTATAATAGTAATTATTATAAGTCATTTGAGAAATGTAAGTTCATTGGGTTGAAAAAGTACAACATGTATTCAAATTTTTAGTTCTTGGAATTTCAAAATAAATACATTTCCAGATTGGTTTTCACAATTTGTTACACAGTGGCACTTAGTAGTCAGTCACCTTTGGCATCATCCTCCATGAGGAGAACCACTCTAATACCTAGTGACAGTGCAGTAAAGTGTCTTTCAATGCTCTGGGGTCCTGAGACACCCACGTGAGAAGACAGTTCTAACAGACTGAAGATGATGTGCAGTTAACACGAAGTTACTGGATGGGGTGTGCACACATCTACAGGTATGAAAAGGGCTGGTAGCCTCAGGAGCTATGGATCATAGCATCTGTCTCAACATTGCACAATCTCATCAAAGTTCTGTACTTAGCTCCATTTTCCAAGGGGACACATTTCCACATGAATCTAAGAGAAATGGAAAACCACATAGAATCAGCCACTTCATGAAGCACAGTGTGCCGGAAGTCCCTCTGCCTTCACTAAGGTGTGATGGGTATTTCTGAATATTTGCTATCTTTTAATAAAAGTGTTACTTTGAGAAAAGTAATGATCAGGAAATAAAAGTAAGTAATGAATGACAAGGAGGCAGATGGGTCATATATGTAGACAATAGACTTTCTTCTGACTTGTCCATTTTCAATTTTGTTTTTACTTTTTAATTTAAAAAAAATTTCTTACTTTTGATGGAAGACCAGTGAAACAAATTCCAGGGAATATTTTATATATTTTTTTAACTATCCTGAAATGTCATCATTAATATACTACTGGAAATAAATGTCTTGGAAAGTACTATTGTATGTTTGCTATTTTGTTATGATATAATTTCATCTGTAAATAACAATGAATTTGGTCCCATTGATGATTTTTATTCTTTGACTATTACACTGAAAACAGCTGAGACAAATGCAAGTTCAGGAAGTACAGCTTAGCGAGTAAAAGTTCATTTTAGAATCTGAGAGATTTGCACTACATTCTGCCTCTGCCACTTTCTAGTTGCAAAACCTTGGGCAAGTTACTTCTCTCCCTGACTTGGTTTTCTCATTTGTCAAAGGGATTAAGAATTGTACCTAGTTCATAGGCTGTTGGAAAAGGTTAAATGAGATGATACATGCACAAAAACCACAGCAAACGTGTCAGTACATATAAGCTGTTTCACCCACCATAATCAGAAAAGGAGTGTTTTTAAAGCAACTTCACACTTCCTTTTGCCTTTTTTTGGTTCTTTCCTCTTTTCCTCACTAAGCAACTAGTATTTGCTTCACATTGTGAAATGATATGTATACATGTTGCAAGCATTTATATGAATGTTGATGAAAGAGGCAAGTTACAGGTGAAAAACAAGAATCTGTATTTTAGAAAACATAGGCGAAACAGAAACACATATGTGTATGTACATATGTGTATGCATGCACATGCACGTGTCTATAACTAGAACACTTTTTTTATTCTTTGAATGAAGAAAAAAACCTTGCAAAACCCAAGATTGTTTTCCCTTTCATCTCTTCTTAACTTTCCCTTCATTCC
This sequence comes from Geosciurus inauris, assembly GCA_004024805.1. Taxonomy (NCBI): domain Eukaryota; kingdom Metazoa; phylum Chordata; class Mammalia; order Rodentia; family Sciuridae; genus Geosciurus; species Geosciurus inauris. The sequence goes on from PVHX01006269.1 coordinate 8,442, forward strand.
TTTTGTAGTATTCTCCACCCACCCTACCCTTTCTCTCCACCTCCTAATTCTCTTTTGCTAGCAAACCTTGCCTGCCAACTTTAAACAAAGCCACGTTCATGGGTTACTTTAAAGGCAGGACAGCCAACAGCATTCTTTACAAATAAGATTCCTGGCACACTCTTTCCCTAGAATGATAAACTTATCACCTCTCCAGCCCTCGTTTTGAAGCAGCGGCAGTAATTTCTGCTGGATGCCAAAACTGAAATGAATGTGACTGTGCCATGGCCCGATCTGAGTTGTGGCTATAATGAGATTTGAATGGGAAGCCCTGGACACAATAAATCTGCGCCATATGTGACCATTTCCTGTGTCAGTTCCTTTCTCATAACCAGTGGAGATTTTTTTTTTCCCCTCTCATGACCCCACACCATGACTCTGAAATCTTTCATGGCTGCTTATGGGCCTCAGGCTTTTTACAGCAGTTGTATAAATAAATGAATTTGACAGCAAACATCATAACAGTTAGCAGTAATGTGTGTTCGCCACAAGTGCCTATACTGCTCACTGGAGAAATGGCAGAGGAAACAGCTTGTTTTGTTACCTAAACAAAAGTAGTTTCATTTGACAAGTGGTGAAAGAATTAGTCAAATTAACTTGAAATCCACTAGGACTATTTTTGCCAACTCTCACTGCCAGGGAAATGTTCCCAGCTCCTCAGTGACTGTGACTCACAGGAGATAAATTTTCCCCCTTTTCTGAGATAAAGATCTGAGCTGGGAATACAAAGCCTTTGCCTGATATTTTATATTAATCTTCTTTGCAAGTCAAGACTTCCATGTATGGGAACTCAGGTACAGTGAAGAGTTTCCAAGGAAGCTTGTGGCAGAAAAGCTAAGCTGGATATTTCATGTAAAGAGCAAGAGAGGTGTCAATAATGACCCCTCTCCCTGATTACCTGTTGACAGCCACTAAAGCTTCTGAGTTCTTCCTTTCTTTTCACATTGACTTTATTCAAGAACAAAAAAATCTGTACACCAAAGTTGCCTAAGTAAAGGGAATTAGCAGCAGGGTGTGTTGGCACACGCTTGTAACCCCAGCTACCAGGGAAGCTGAGGCAGAAATATTACAAGTTCAAGGCCAATCTGGGCAATGGAGAAAGACCTGATCTCGAAAGAAAAAAAATGAATTAAAAAGGGGGATGGGGATGTAGCCCAATGGTAGAGAACCCCTGGTTTTAATCCCTAGTACTGCAAAAAAAAAAAAAAAGATGGGCAGATGGTGGTTAGCATTTAGCATTTTCTCTGTCTTCATAGTTTCAGTAATATGAAGTTGCCAATATTCAGTGCACTTCTGGTCAATTTAAATAAGCACAAAAGAAGCTTAGATTTTGCTCAGTTTTTTGTAAGACCTTAAGTACCTCCACCCTCCACTGGCACCTCAAAGCCATGCCATTGACACTGCTGAGGATAGTATAATACAGTGGTTACTCTCATGACTTTGGGTCTATTTATGGACTGTGGTGCAAACTGTTTGCATTGAAATCTTGGCTCTGTTACTTTCTCTGTTAGTTTAGTCAAGTAACTTAACCTCACTGTGCCTCAGTTTCCTCCTTTACAAAGAGGAAACACCTCTTAAAAGCCATCCCCCCTCTACTCAATACCATTATGTTCACAAATATCAACATGAGCTTTCAAAGGAACAACCCATATCCAAAACATAGCAGATAACACTCATAATGTGGACGTGACACATGTATTTTAAAAGGCTCAGAATAGTGCCTGTCACATAAAACCTGTTATTAAACCAAACAAAAACTTGGAAAATTGTCTCTCTGGCAACATTATATCTCTTTTCTATGACAGCATGACATTGGCAATGAAATTTAAAACTTTTGAGGGAGAAAACCATAATAGTACCTTCATTCAAGCCAGTGACAATTTAAAGGTATAGTGGAGCACTACTTGAATCAAAGACATCATCTAAAGGTATAGAACAGCATTACTTGAATCAAAGACAACACCTAGACCCTAGATGTGTTTTTAGATGAAGGTTGTTTTCATTCTTTTGAAGATGGTGCTCTTTGCCATGACTCTAGAGTCCTCTTGGATTCAACAGAAATATCACTGGTTAAGGGGACAAAAGGCAGGAGTGCCCATCAACTAATAAATTGTAGTCCAAGGATATGTTCTGATCTCTGTTTTTGTTTTTCCTTCTTAATTATGAAAACTGGCTCATTGAAGTGTCTTGCGTATGTGAGCATATATTTAAGAAAGTGCCTTAAAATTTTGGCAGGCATGGATTAGAATCAATATGAACAGATATTTCCATCTATAGAGGTACACATGGAGATTCCTACTATCATCATTTTGACTGACTGACAAATCCTCTTGGATATACGTTTCTCCGTATCTAGTTAAATGATGGGGAAATGCCAGAAATACTAATGAGTTGAGCCATGTAAAAATAAATGAAATATTAATGTTTTATTCTTAGAGGAATGCCACTAGGACTTTTTAGAAACAGTGTCAATTGAAGGTAAAGAGATGTGTGACTTTAATAAAACTATTATGGACTGGGATGGAACAAAATAAATACATAGTTAAATGAGTTGGTTGTGATTGGGAGATGGAGGCCTGCTAGAAAATCAAATATAGAAGTGGCATCCTTCTGGTAAGACAGTTTTGGTTTTTTTTAATACAACTCCATTTTTAGTAAAATCAACTGCACACTCCACCTTATCATTGCTCCCAGGTAGAGGCTATTCTGCAACATCTAGGAAACTTAGATATTGGTCTATGAGAAAAGGACTTTTTCCCTCAGGTTATTTCACTGTCCTGGACTATCATCTGAAAGATTCCTCACTCACTACTTCCAAATCCTTTCCTAAGTCCTGCTTCTAGGATGCATGTCCTGACTTACCTTAAGATTCCCAAAGATGAATATTTATGAGTGACTCCAGATATCTACCCCAGAGAGCCACCAATGCTGAATAAGCACAAAGGGACCAGTGTCATCTCTGATTGGCCAGCCATCTCCATGGCCTTTTAACTAGTAAATTAACACTGTCACCCTGTAAAGTCTACTCTTCTCAGTTAAAGGGAAAGAATAAAGGGATAGAGGAACTTTATAAGGCCAGAATCCCTAACTAAGCATTGGGGGTTCATGGAAAGAACTGCTCGACTATTGCTTCATTATTTCCCGTGTGTGTGTGTGTGTGTGTGTGTGTGTGTGTGTGTGCGTGTGTGTGTGTACACATATAAGCCCAATCTAACTTCAGGAAGTGACAGACTTGTACTTCCCTCTTCTCTTAAGGTTGAGCAAGATCATTAATCAGTCATTAGCTGCTGAGCAGAGCTAAAAAGTGTTCCTTCTGGGCCATATAATTTAATTGAAAGGGTTGGCAAACTACAGGCCACAAGCCAAATCCGGCCCCCTGGTTATTGTTATAAATAAAGTTATATGGAACACAGCCATCCTCATTTGTTGGTGTATCATCTCATGGCTGCGCTGCACTACAATAAGAGAAGCAAGAAAGCTAACTGCAATATAAACTATTTGTCTACAATGTAAAAATAGTTAATACCCGGTCTTTTGCAGAAAGTGTTTGTGAACTTCTGTTCTACAAGTTCGAAGTTTGTCTCTGACACAGAGACCCTCAAAGTAGGAGATAGAGGCTGATTTCTTAACCTGGATCCCTGTCAACTGTAGACAGAGAAGAACAAGCCAGGAATAGAAAGAACTTTGCTGTTGTAATATATTGAGGTTTGCAGGTTGTTAGCTATGGCTTCCTAAATCTTAATCTAATCTAGCCTAATGGATGAAGTATATATGCTACATTGGGAGGTACCTTTTTTCTTTTTTTTTCTTTGAGCATATATAGTACATCCTGCATTATGAAAGGGAACAACGAACCTAAAGGTTTTCTTTCCTTTTTCTTTTTTCTTTTTTTTTCTTTTTTGTCATCAGGAAACCTAGCATTAAGACAGACTATGTTTAAATTCTCATCCAACATAGGGCACAGTGGTGCACACCTGAAATACCAGCAGCTTGAGAGGCTGAGGCAGGAGGATCACAGGTTCCAAGACAGACTCAGTAACTTGGCAAGACCCTGAGCAACTTAGCAAGATCCTGGATAAAAATAAAATATAAAAAAGGGCTGAGGATGTTGCTCTGTGGTTCAGCATCCCTAGGTTCAATCCTTGGTACAAAAGAAAATAAATGAAATGGAATGAAATTTCCCTAATATAGTACACCCAAAAATTAGAGGAAGATATTTTTATAAGCCCAGAATTGGCAGGCTAAAGTCTTGTCAGAATGAGTTCTTACATTTGGGCTTTGACTGTTTAAATATGGGAGAAACATGCATACAGATGGCTGCACTTGCTCATTTTGCTGTGTTAGATCTTTCCCTTTGAAGGGAAAAGAAATAGGTCTGTTTCCTGGCAGAACATGGTCCCTCAACATCATAAAAGAGCCATTTGAGAAAATAGGCTACAGCTGATGCTGCTCTTTGGAAACAGAAATGGAGACCATGAGAGTATCATGCTTTGTGCCCCTGGTATCAACCAAAGAAGTCAAAGCCAAGGAGAATCTTGCCAAAAGAAGTGCTGTGATCTACTGAACAGAGACAAGTCTGCAGTGTGAATTTCAATTTAGTTTTTTAAGTCCTAGTGACCTGCAATAACTGATAGGCCATCGCCCACCTCAGTTTCCTTATTCTGTACACAGAGCAATCTATGTAGATACCTACCTAGCACAAGGGGATTGCATAACAATTAACTGCACAGATATCTGGGAAATGTGGCAGGGAAAAATGGATCAAAAGAGGAGGCAGTCCTCATCAAGCGGTCTACTCACTAAAGGTAATAAATAGGTGTCAGGAGGGAGAATGGTTGGGAAATATTGTGAAATCAACCAGGAGCTGCTTAGTCACTTCAACAAATCAGCAGTCAGGATTCTTGCAAATCAATTTGTTAGAATTCTTACCAATAGGATACTGAGCCAGGGGACTGCAGGTAAATTATTCCCAAGTCATCTTTTAATTTTTATGACTCTTCCTGAAACCTGGGGCATCACATCTCATCAAGATATATGTTTTTTAAAGACAATTTGGAAGTCAATTTTGAGCAACAAAACATAGCCAGATTACTGAGATGCAACAGTTAGCACTAAATATGTGGAGACAGAATAGTTTATTTCTAACAAAGGATTTAGACAAATTATGAAGCAAAGTGGTAGTGGTAGCTATAAGAACAAGTACTAAAAGATTTATCTACAGATACTAATCAAACAATAAACATAATATGCAATCTCAAAGTGGAAGAGAATACTTAATTAAGCAAAAGTTTAGTTATACTCAACCACTCAGTAGAGTGAAAAATGGTAAGCATCAGTACTTATCATTGTGTATTATGGTCATGTAGGTCTACTTCAAGATGCTCTCTTCAGTTTGTATGAAACCTGATACAGACTCAGGATATCAACAGTCACCATAGACATTATCTTATGACCTCAGATATTTTATAAATTCTAGGTGACAGGGAGGGAAAACAGAAAAGATTGTCATTTTCTAGCCTCTCCACCTGTATAGTTTTAATATTTTAAAAGCATTGTTTTAACAATAATTTTGAGCAATTTCCATTATTCTGATATTGAGCTAGACTTTGGGAATGTGTCAGTTAAAAATAAAAGGAGAGATCCCATGCTTGCCTTCAGGAAGAAAACTTAATCAGAGTCACATTTATAGGAAAATAAAATGCCTTTGCTTTTAGCAACATTAAGCTCAGGAACAATTTGAGTGCAGACACCAGCCTTGCTCATCTTAGCATGCAGAAGTTTCCCATACACTGGCACCAGTATCTGATGCACAAAGCAAAGGGAAGAAATACCAAAATTTCCTGAGTATGTGCTGTGTGACAGGTACTGTGAAAGCCATCAAAACATGAGTCATATTTTACTTAATTATCACAAACTAAGAGGTATATTCTTATCGCTTCCATTTTCCAAATGGTAATGCTGGACTTTCCAGGTGCGGTGGTGCATGCCTGTAATCCCAGCTACTCTAGAGGCTAAGGCAGGATTGCAAGTCCAAAGCCAGCCTCAGCAATTTAGCGAGGCCATAAGCAACTCAGTGAGACCCTGTCTGTAAATAAAATACAAAATAGGGCTGGGAATGTGGCTCAGTGCTTAAGAACCCCTGGGTTTAATCCCCAATACCAAAAACAAACAAAAAACAAACAAACAAAAACAGTGCTAGACGTGAAGGAACTCAAGATATCAGAGCCAGAAGTTAGAAATAGCCTGGTTCCCTGAGTCACCACCAGGATGACAGCTGCCAAGGGAGCCACCTCACCTTCTTTAGCATGAGATGTGAGTGAAACAAAGCTTTTCTTTTGTTAAACAACTGAGATGAGGAGATTATTTGTTGGCTGTTATTAATAACCCTGGCTCACACATTATCCCTGTTTTATGTGAGTAAATGAAGTAAAATTTTTAAAGTGAGTAAGTATAGAAAGACAAAGAACAAATACTGCCAGGGTGCACTTTAGTTTAGCAGCAATGCTAAGAGGCAAAGACAGGTGTCCTGACTTTCTGACCAAGGCTACATCTACCATTTAAGGAGGCTCCAAGAGCATCTGCAGGGCATTATCACCCTCACTCTGTGTTCCTGGAAGTTCATTAAAAAGTGGCTACAGATGAGCTTTGCCCTTCTAGGCGTTCTCTACTTGGCGACCTGCTCAAAACTAATTTGAGAGCCCTTAGAGATTGCTAAGATTCAGAGCTTCATTAAGGTCTCAAACAAGCACAACAGCGTATTGCACACGAAGAAACCAACTTAGAAGCTACAAACAGCTCGTTTGAACTTTGAAAAAAACCTTGGCAAAAGGGCAAGAGCATATTTGTAATTCCTAAGGGACAGCTCATGTGCTTTCCATTGGACCTGCTCTGTGTCAAAGGCCAATTTCCATCCATTATAATATACTAAGTTAGTTATATGAATATTATGTTTAGAAAAATTCACACACTGAGTCAAGAGCAAAATTGGACCATATCCATCACTGGGGAGTTTATCATTCCACCAACTACAAAATTCCTTTTGCTTGAATTCAAGGCTGATTTCCCTTGAAATACAGGATTTTCCAGATAAAACCAGCCACTGGTCTTTCAAGAGTAGTTTTCAAGGTTAATAGGAGCTGCCTCCTGGGAAGATACTGCACCCCATAATGCATCTGTCTGAATCTTTGGTGTCATTCAAATGGTTAGGGGTAAGAGTAGGAGAATTCCTTCTTGTCCTCTGAGACGATCGTTTTATACCCCAAGGCTTTAACCTCGTTATTCTTAACTTAGGGCATAATTACAATGTTATTATTGGTCATAAAATTAACCAGATTTTCCTCTCTTTTCTTTTCCTCTTCAGCATTTGACTCCTTGACCTTCCTCAGCAGAGAAGTCTATGGGCTGATTATATGCTAAGTGTACAAATATTTCCTTTTATTTGTCTTAAATTTTCCCACTATTAATTTCATTGAGAGCATACTTGTTCTCATATTATGAAACAGGGCAAAGAAAATAATTGGACCAAAAAGTTTTACTACTCCTTTGAAAATGAAAATGCTTACTTGCATCTCCTAATGCTTCAAAGACTGTTTACTTTTGTCATCTCCCATCCAGAAGTCCTACCCACATTCACACTGACCTGTTGGTGCATAGTTTGACTTTTAACCAAAGGCCCTTTCCCAGTTGCTCCCCGTACTTCATTTTACTATTTTCCCAAGCAAACTATTGTTCTAGTTAATAAGAGTTGATGTCTTCCTGTGGCAGTGGCCAAAGTGTTGTCCTAGGAACCATTATCAGGCCACATTAGGACTTGGCAGAAAAAGTAGTCAAGGGGAAATCAATGGCAGATGAAATGGTGACAAAGTGCCTGGACCAATGACTGTGATATGGTTTCAGATCCTGACTTACAACTGAATAGTTGGGTGTCTGTTTTTTTGAGCATGATAAGACTCAGTTTAGTTATCTGTAAAATGAAAATATGTTAACACAGGAGTGCATTAATAGGAGTTAACATTATTATTTTAGGTATTAGGGTGGTTGGTGTCCCTCAATGGTAGAGCAATTGCCTAGGTGCATGAAGCCCTGGGTTTAACCCCCAGCACTGCACATGCAAACAAAAGTATACATATGTTGAAAGGTTCTGGCAGTATGGTTTGAGGCATGGTAGATATGTCGGAGGCTGGATGAAACTTACTATCAGGAAAACATGACTGAACTTCCTATACAGACACCTTGCCCCAATAACACTTCTATAAAACTTCTGATGTTGCTGTCTTACCCAGATTTCCATGGAAGTTCCATTCCCCCATCCACATCTGATACTTTTTAAGCTTCTAAAAAAAAAAGTTTTTCTAACACTCTTTCTGTGCTGATTGCTGGCTGACAGAATTCATTCTATAATGTACTTTCAAATTGACAGTGTTGCTGTAGATGGATGGCAGGTTTGGCTAACCACACCTAAATCTGACCTGGCCTGAACATGGAATAGCATTCCTGATTCAGGGTGAGAAGCTTTATGAACCATTGAGTCATGCTCTCCTTGTAAAGAAGGATGACTGCCCTTCATATTTTTATGTTCAAGGGATTACACTTTGTGATCTTTAAAACCACACCAAAAGCTTTGTCAGGGACCAGGGCACTTTACTTGTGACCCACATCTTCTGCTACTTCCCCTCCCAGTCACTCTGTTTAGTCCACTCTGACCTCCTGGCTGTTTCTCAAATACTTCAGGCACGCATCCCACTGGGGGTCTCTGCCAAGGCAGATCTCTCTGTTCTCCTCCCAGATGTCCATGTGACTCACTCCTTCTTCTGCTTGATTGAATGTCTGCTTCTCAGCAAGGCCCACTCTGATGAGCCTATGTCCACATTTGTTATCACCTCCTATGCTGCTCTACTTCTTTTCTTTTGTACTTATGATACTCTAATATATTAGATAACAAACTTATTTATTCTGTGTAATACTTAGTCCTTCTCTGCTCAACAAGGGAAGCTCCATGAAGTCAGGGTTCTTCAACTAGTTTTCACACTTGAGAACTCCAACTACTGCCCCGAAAAGTAGCAGGCACACTGCAGACAATCAGTAAATATGAATTAAGTTGAATAAACTTAGCATATAGATTTATTTCCATTAATAATGCCCATATTTTTCTACTTTGCTCACAGTTAGTCTGAAAGTTAAGATTAATCTATGTTCTACTCATTTGTAGCTAAATTTATTTTATGCATGGAAATGGATGATACTGTTTCTAGTTCCCCATCCTCACAAACAGAGGAATGAATGAAACATGAGCTAAGATGGTCACTCAGTTATCAATTTACTCAGATTGCCTGAAGAAAGGGGATCTGAAGATGAAGGGTAGGGAATGATTTCAACAAGAACTGGAAGATAAAACAAGAAAAAGAAAACCACATTTGCATGGCACCTTTTAACATCTTAAATAATAATTTCAATTCTTGTTATGGTACATTAATAATGAATCTTTTTGTTACATACATATATTGTATACAGATATTAGCAAAACAATGAAAAATAATGCCTTTATTTTACAACTGACTAAAATGAAGTTCTTACTGGTTAGATACACATGAACGCCCAGCTGGTGGGCTGCAAGTCAGGATGCGAACCCAGTCCCAGCCACCATTCCATGCTCTTTGCCACCGTTCCATTTGCCATCATTTGCTCTCACAACAGCAGCGAAAGGCCAGTATGAGGAGTGGTATTTCCATTTACTGAAGATAAACGCAAGTTTCATACAGTTTATTTAGAACTTGACCAAAACGATGACGAATTTACAAACACTACAGGCCTCCTGACATCTGTCACCAATGTTCTGGCCATGATATGATGTTCTGTGTGTTGCCCACAAAAATTCTCTTACAATGAATAGGCTCATGAATGAATAAACCAGTTAAGGTTTAACACTACAATCTCCATAGTTATCTTGAAATTATTTTCATACTTTCAAACCATGTGCATTAATAATTAAAACATTTCAAATTAGAATATAGAGAGAATAACTAACCTATCAGACTGCATTCCACAAATAGTATTGCCTTGAGCTCTATCCATTTGAATTAACCAAAAAGTACCACTAATTAACTAGACTTAAGCAAGGGCCAGTGCTAGGCAATGTGACCTTTCCATGTCACATGTCACCTGGATTATATTTTCTCTCTGATGTACATGTCATTGGTCACAGCAGGCTTCTAGGATTTGACACCATTAATTTATTTGATGAAGTGTGCAGGAACAGATCAGTTTGTTAATTTCTAAGCATGATCCTAAGCCATTTGATAATATAGAGCTTCTTCCCTCACTGAGCATATCAAGAGTTTCAAGGATACAATGATATGGTTTATTAAAAACAACCCCATGTTAGGGATAAAGCAACCTGAGTTCTACCAGCAGTTTTGCTACATTTAACTGTTTTTAAATAAGTTGCCTTAGTTCTTAAAGTGTCATACTCACCATTTTAAAAGTGAGATTAAGTAAGTTATCATTGAGTTTCCGGTCAACCCTCACCACCAAAAGTATTTTACCTTTAAGGGATCACCAAGCTAGTACCCATTCTTATGCCATACCCTGGCCTTCTCTTTCTTTATTTGGTGGTGGGGGGACGTACCTGGGATTGACCTCAGGGGCACTGGACCACTGAGAAACATCCACAGCCCTATTCTGTATCTTATTTAGAGACAGGGTCTCACTGAGCTGCATAGGGCCTCACTACATTGCTGAGTCTGGCTTTGAACTGATGATCTTCCTGTCTCAGCCTCCCGAGCTCTTGGGATTACAAGCCTATGCCACTGTGTCTGGCTACCCTGGCCTTTTCATTTCTCAGGACCCCTCCAACTCCAACATCCTAAATAAAATCTGTCTCATCAAACAAACCTCTTAGTTTTTGTCTCTCTGTGTTTATACTCATATTGGACCCATTCCTTGAACTCATTGACATTGATCTTCATTCTCCAGGCCTCTCTCTGCTCCTTTCCATATTTTACCTGATGGTTACTTCCTTCTTTGTTACTCGCCTGGCCTTTGCATCAGTATTCCCAGCCCCACCAACCTTTCATCCTGTCTTTGCCCCTGTCTCCATTGAAAGTCCCCCACACTTGACAAAGCTGTGCATCTAATCCTTTTCCTTTGGAAGTTTAAGAATTCTGTAGACAAACACATAATTATACGCACACACACACACATGCACATACACACACACACACACACACATACATTGCTTTGATAAAACCAAAAACACAGATTCTCTTTGACTTATGATGGAGTTATATCCTATAACCTATTGTAACTTAAAAATATCACAAGTCAAAAATGCATTTAATATGCCTAACCTACTGAACAGCACAGCTTAGCAACACAGCATGCTGTAGAGTACTGATCCTTTCCGCTCTTGACTAGAAGCTATGGCTCCCTGCAGCGACCTAGCCTCACCAAAGAGTATCCTATTGCACATCACTAGCCTGGGAAAAAATTCAAAGTGCATATCCTATGGAATGCATATGGATTTTGCACTAACAAAAAGTTGAATTATAAGTGGAAACATTATAAATTGGAGATTATCTCACTTTATTTCTCATCTCAATCTCTTATTCACAAGCCACCACACCAAAAATAACCCCCCCAAATTAAACAAACAAACAAACAAACAAAAGACAAAGCCACACCACTCCAGACACTAGAGAATATTGACACTTTCTCCTTATGGCCTTCTAAGTCTAGAGTGATCATATAATTTATTGTTTAACCTAGTCACTTGGGGACGTGCATGTGTTGCCATCATGCTGAGACAGCTTGTATACTCTTGGATTGTGCTGGGTGGAGCAGGTGTACAGTCACATCACTTCTGACCCATAGAAGGCAATGTACAGCCCCACTGAAGAGATGTTCTCACTCACAGCTTTCCTACTGGCAATGATATCTTGGCTTCTTCCAATAGCACTGACTATGGAGGATTGGAATTCTGCTGGAAACTTTAAATAACAACAAGCTCAAAGAAAACAAACTAGCCCACATTTTTAAAACAGAAAATGAAGAATAAAAGAACAAGTTTTAGGGTTCTAAGTCTATTATAACCAATGGCAAGTAGACGAAGCTGAATAAAAATGGACTTAAAGTATTTAGTAATATTTCTTTAAATCAGCAGGATTTAAAGAACAGAGACCTTACTTCTTAGAGTCTTTTCAATAAAACCCACAGTTTAATCTCATTGAAAACACTCATCTTGTTAAATAAACATTATCTAATGAACAAAGGATTTTCACAAAATCCTTTCATATCTTGTTATTCTCAAGTATAAATTAAAGCTTTTAACTTGTCTTTATAATGCAAACTCAATCTCAACCCTCTAGCCCCTCACCATAGTATTTAATCTTGTTATTTCTGAAACGTGGAGACCACTTTGCCAAAAGAAAATGGAGGATAGGGAGAAGAGAAAGAAAAAGGGGGACAATGGGGCAAAAGAGGAGAAAACTTCAAGTCCAGAGGTCTATTAAATTGGTGGTATTCAAGACATAACATCTATAAATCCAACCTGTTCTTAGGGTGCATTTCTATAGTTATTCAGCTTGAAGCAATGCTGCATTCACCCGAGTCTCAGAAACTGACTCTTGACATCCTGAGAACATTTTCTTCAAAGGTTTTGAAAATGAAAACTGATGGCTGTCCCCTATCATTGGTTTAAAATAATAACAATGTGGGCATATGTGAATATGTTTGGGAAGCAATGGAAACACATCAATTTTAAATTTCTTGGTTTTGTAAAGGCTATGAGATAGATAAAATTCTTGATGCAACATGAATTCTAGAATGGAAATCTTAAGCAGTTTCCTGCCTTATTTTCTTGTATCTGTTGTACATCTGGGTGTGAAGAACAGAAGAAAGACAGTAAAGGCTCAAAGTAAAATTCTGAAGTAGAAATAGTTTGCCTTTGATGGTCTTTTTGGTTCTCAAAGAAATCTCTCCCATTTTGTGGCTAAAACAACAACAACAAAACTAACCTTTCTTCCTTTGAAGAAAGAATCTGCTGTCCTAATTTAAATTTCAATGAAAACGTATTTAATAAGCTAGCAGTCCCAGTTTGCCTCTATAAGTTTGAACTTTTCAAAATTCTCTGGTTGTGGATTTAAAAGAAATTATAAGCACCAAGTTTCAAGCTATACTGTGATGTTTTAGAAAGGAGTCTTCCCTATGTCTACAAACCCTTAACACTTAAAATGTTAGTTTGACGCCAGTTCTGCTATAAGCATTTGGCAACAATGGGTAGACCCAAAGTCACTGGAAAATGGTAGCTGGTCTGTGGGCATCAGATGTATCATTGATTCCCTGAAGAGAAGGAAATGGGGCAGAAGCTTCTAGAAGATTACTTTTCAGAACAGCAAAGCAAGATTCATGACAGCCATCATGAACACCACTCAATTAAGCAAAAACTCTGTCTGAATGTCTAGAAAGGGACTCTCTTTAGTCCCAAACCAAGGTCTGAGATACTCATTCCTTTCTCCTCTACTATTTCTGGAACAGCCCATGTTATAACCTTCTTCTGGTCCAGAGCTCTTGCCCTGCTATTTCCTATCTCAATATAATGATTTAAAGATTCAGAATTCAGAGGGACAAAACGACTGGATTTAATGTTCCCAACCCTTTCACATTTAGTCACAGAGCAGTTAAAGAGAGGATTTGTGGACTAGAAGATGGGCAGTAAAACACAGGAGTCTCACATAGCCCTAGAGATCTGTGGGTGGGAGCAAGAGAGCCCAGCTAGTAGGCATGAGCTCCAGAAACTTCATGTTACCCATAGTGGGAGATGAGGAAAAACTAATGAACAACCCTTGAAAATTAACTCTAAAGAGAAGAGAGGAAAACAATGTTCAGGTTCAGGTTAAAAATGATACTAGTAATAGTCCTTTTAATGAGCTGTTTTGCATGTGTGCCTAATCAAACATGCTGTGAAATAATTGTAATGAATATCATGAAATTTGTGTTAGATTAACATTTCTTTGCAATTTGCTTGATTACAATAATGAATACTTTCCCTCTAATGCCCTGAGTCAGTATTGAGAATTTGCTTGTGAAAATCTTGTCAATACATAATCTGTACCTACAATGTTTATTCAAGAACTGTGCTCAGTGCTAAAATACTCTTTCTACTTTAGAACATCTCAACTTCAGCACCTTTGACATACTGATCTGGGTCACACTTTGCTGCAGTGAGCTGCCCAGTACATTACAGGATGTTTGGCCCATCCCTGGCCTCTATCTACCAAATGTCAGTAAACACACCCAGCCCAGATATGGCAACCACAAATGCCTCCAGGCATTGCCCAATGCCCCCTTCGGAGGGCAAAGTTATCCTAGTTGAGAAATCACTGCTGTAGAAGGATTCTTCACATGCCTGTAAACCTGAGGCTCATGTGATACATTTGCCTTCTTACCAATTTAAAACTTCAACTAGAACTCTGCTTATAAACAATAACAACAATTACTTCAAATATTCCCATTTAGCAGGCTGCCTAAATTCTGACTCTGGTCATTTGCAAAATGGTTTGTCTCTTACCAGGTTTGTTTCTGATTATACAAAATCCTCAATAAGATTTTAAAAATGCTAACTGCTAAATAAGTTACTATGACCCTAAAATAATGCTTACAACATGTCTACCTAGGAGACAGGAGGGCAAAAGGATCCTATCATCTTAGCCAATTAAACTGTCCCACTAGAAATCAAAGCGATATATTAGAATAGTATAGAAGAATTTTACAAAGATTTAGTAACTGTCAATTATTTAGAAACAATTAACCCTGTGACCACTAAACAGCACTGTATAGCTACATTACAAATATGAAGAGGACTTTTTTAATTAAATGCTTCTAGAAACAAAAAAGATATGAGAGTCAATGGAATTTTTTTCATGTAGCTTCATAGTAGAATATAAAAATCAAATCCTTGAGAATTGATCAAGTGTATCACAACATTCCTTGTCGTTTGTGAATTAATCAATTTTATCAACTTATCAATTTTTGTTATAAAAACAAAAATACATTTTAAAAATATAAAAGAACTTAGTTAAGCTATATTATTTATCTTCTGCCCAGACTTCTCACCTATACATCAACAATGAAAATCAACACTATGCGAAACACTGGTCAAATACTTTATAAGGGAGAGTTAAATGTCCCTCAAAAGCATCTGATAATTACCTAAGCCAGAAGCAAGATGTTAGACTAGGCAGACTAATGATCTGATCTAGGATGGTAATTCCCATGGTTCCTAAGGAGCACAAGCATCAATCATTTAATAAATATGTGGTTTCCATTGGATCCAGAGTGGGTGAAAAAAATCTCAGCAGTGAGAAAATTGCCCAAGTTTTCCTGGTATATCAATATGTATGTCCCTTAGAGCAAGTCTATTTCTAAGATAACACCTTTCTAATCTTTCTTTCAAATGCTATTATATTAATTAATGCCAGCGTAAGTACCCAGGGAAAAATCCACATAACTGGACAATAAAGTGATAGGTTCAAACAAGATCCCACAACTCTGCTTTTTGAACAAGTATAGGCAAGTTTCCTTTTTGTTTTATGTAATAACTTTTATTTTATTTTTAAAAATTATAATATTTCTGACTTTTCTACTTTTCCACCTCTCAGATAACTGTACATGGCTTCCAAAATCCATGGTCTCCAATTATGCTGTGCCAAAGAAGATACATCCGACTATAAGCAAATCTTAGATGGTTAAACAATTACTGAATGTTCAGAGGCTGAGAGATTTTTTTTGTTTATTTTTAAGTGTTTATGGTATGTTTATTTATTTGTTTATTTATTTTTTAGTGTACAGTTCTATGGAGTTCTATGGGACTATACCCCCAATTATGATACAAAACAATTCCTTCATTTCCCCAATCCCCTTGAGTCACCCCTTATGGTATGCTATTTCACTGCAAAATTGTCACAGATTTTATGCAATTTCTTTTTTTGTGCAAAAAGGTGGGGTACAACCATGATGTGAAGCCTTTTTTTCTAAAGTGTTGGTGTTACTTAAAAATCATTTATTACTAAACCATCTTTGGTTCAAGATTAAGATGCACAGAATATTCATGAACATTCAGGGGTGATAATTATGCAGGGAAATGTGGTGAAAGCCCCATCATGCCACAACCCCTGGCAACCACAAATCCATTTACTATTGCTATAGCTTTCCCTTTTGCAGAATGTTATATAGCTGTAATCATACCATCTTTTCATACTGTACTCTCTTACTTTACATGTCTTTGAGAATCATCCAATTTCCTGTATCAAGAATTTATTCCTTTTTACTTCTTAATACTGATGAAATGTACAAACATAGTTTATCAATACTTGATAACGGACACTCGGTTTGATTCTAGTTTTTGACTGTCACAAAATGAAACTGCGTTCATCTACAGGCTTCTCCTTAAACATAACTTTTCATCTTTCTTGTGTAAATAACTGGGAGTAGGATTTCCTGGGCATAGGTTAAATATATGTATAACTTCATAAGAGACTTCAAAAACCCTTTGCCAGAGTCAATGTACAGTTTTGCACTCCTATCAATAAGGTGTAAGTGCCCTAGTTGCTCTGCTCCCTCACCAGCACTGGGTACTATAGACCAAAAATTTTAACCTAAGAATGCTAGAATGACTTGATTAAAACAGATGTCTGTCAACTGCTGTAAGATAGGACAGTTTACATTTATTATAAAGCATCTAGATATCCAACTAGAAAATAGTATTATTTTATTTTCCAATAAGGTGTTCTATAGAATATTTTAGAGAATTTTGATATCAAAATTTTGAAATAATAAAGTGTTGATTTAGTTCTAAAAGATGCTTTATGATTGTATTATATAATTTGTTAAAAGGAGTTGTAATGGGCATGAATTATGTGGATAATACTTTTTATATTTGTATTAACTGTATAAGTGTGTTCCATGTTTCGAGACTGTCGATAAGGACTACAATCACATTCGTTAACTCAACAAATATCTGGAGAGTACTGTTATGCTATTTTTCTGAGAATAGTAGTGAATAGGATGCATTGGGCCTTTGTCCTCATGAGGTGTGATGTGTGTGTGTGTGTGTGTGTGTGTGTGTTCAAATGATAGTGATCAATTACATGAGAATTTATCCATTCTAAGGATAGGCTTACTGGAGCTATTTTCAGAATTTAGCATTGATTTGATCAATTCTAGGTACTCATTTATTGAGAGCATAAATAAAAAATCATAATGGAGCTGGGTGCGGTGGTGCCTGTAATCCCAGCACTTTGGGAAGCTGAGACAGGAGAATCACCAAGTACAAAGCCAGTCTCAGCAACAGCAAGGAGCTATAAGCAACTCATTGAGACCCTGTCTTTACATAAAACACAAAATAGGGCTGGAGATGTGGCTCAGTGGTCCAGTATCCCTGAGTTCAATCCCTGGTACCAAAAAAAAAAAAAATCATAACAGTATTTTATAGAAATACTGTTTCTATGATTTCATAGAAAACAATGAAATTATCAGATGTTTCTGAGAAATTAGTATAAATTAGAAACAAAATAAAATACATAAATTTTATAACTGAACAAAAACCCTAACTTCCAAGATTCTAGAAAAAGTAGTTCCAGAATGCAGACAGACAGAAGGAAAACTATGAAAGATATTTAAAACATCAAAAATTTTAATAAATGGAGAGAGCTCTTGAATGTCATCAATGGTGAAGACTCAATTCCCATTTCTGCCTGAGAAATGTCATCACATTTCATCTCTACTCTGCCTTCTTTCTCTGAAAACTCACTCTTGTTCAGATTTCTAGCTTTCCAGTTCATTATTAAGGCTCATATCAGGGTTTTCCTGCTGTAATTCCTTGGGATAAATGGCTTATTGCCCCTACAGCCCATCTGCAGCTGCCCAGTGGCAAGCAAGAGACTGTTAAAGACTGGATCTGTCCCCATCTCAGGATCCCAATCCATTGCACCCATCCCTCATCTGTGTAACCCAGAGGGGAAATCTGATATGAATAGCTCATTTGTGATGCACCAAGGAGGGGATAATAGGCCAGCATCCTTCTATCCTTGTGCACTTAATATTGCTTCCTTTGGTAAAATGAAACCCATTACCTGAAAGCCCTGTGAAATTTTCAAGGAGTTGAAAACCTCATGCTTATACAAAAGGCTGAGTCAGTTTCTGGGAGTTAAGCAAGTAAGCCTAAATAAAACAAGAATAAAAATTAAAAAAAAAATTAAAAAAAATAAAAAAAAAAATAAAAAAAAAAATAAAAAAAAAAAGAATTCAACTGCTAACAAGCTTCTTCAGAAATGAAGCAGCCTGAACATAATCAGTTCACCCTAATTGATTGCATACAGTTTTACTACATAACTGATGGTTTTAAACTTCCAGCCAATTAGTTTGTCAAACAGAGGTTAAATTCTTGACTGGTTTACTCAAGCTAAATTTAGGCAGGATTTACAACACAACTTGCCTCATCCAGGCAGCCGAAAATGCACATTCTCTTAAACAAGTGAGATTAGTATAGACTTCCCTGTAACTAAAAGGAAAAAGGAAAAGTTTCATTAAGATACTAGTATTAAGGACCTAAGACTTTAACTCTGTGTTATATTGTACCTAATGAAATTTCTTTTGCTATATAGTTAGCTAAACTTTTTATGGTTAGTATTACTGGTAAAGCTGCATTTGAAATTATTAAACTACAATTAAACAAAAATCAGGTTATTTGTCCAGAGATATTAATCCAAAGGAATCTCTTAAGCTGAATTCATTGTCTGTCATTTATAGATTTCACCAACTTCTTTCTTCATTTTGTTTGTTTTTGTGGTGCTAGGGATTGAACCTAGGGTCCTTTGCACATGCTTGGCAAGCACTCTACCACTGAGCAACAGATACCCCAGACCACATTTCACCAACTTCTAATGTTAGGCAGAGATTTAAGTCTGTATGAAGTTTCCAGCATTTATTTCTGAACATGTTTCTTATAGTCTAACCAAGTCATTTAAAATAATCCTCATTTTAAATACTTTTGTTTACATTTTGAAGGTTCTATTAATTAAAATTCTAGTGGGATAAGGCACAGTCTTTTCCTAAAACTACTCAGCTAAAGAAATAAACAAACTTGCCAGTTTTACTAAGCATCTATAATGCATTCCATCCTATGCCAAGAAAAATGAGATATACAAGAAGGGTTAGACAAGCCATACATGGAAGTGCCACCTATAATCCTAAACATGCAGGGGCTGAGATAGAAGGGTTACAGATTCAAGGTCAATGTGGGCAATTTAGAGAGAGATAGTTTCAAAAGAAAATAAAATGGACTGGGGGTATAGCTCAGGGGCAAAGCACTTGCCTAGCACACGCAAGACACTGAGTTCAATCACCAGTACCAAAAAAGAAAAGGAAGGAAGGAAGGAAGGAAGGAAGGAAGGGAGGGAGGGAGGGAGGGAAAGAAAGAAAAGAAATGAAAGAAAGAAAGAAAGGAAATGAATGAAAAGAAGGAAGGAAAGGAAGGAAGGAAGGAAGGAAGGAAGGAAGGAAGGAAGGAAGGAAGGAAGGAAGGAAGGAAGGAAGGAAGGTTGGTTAGACATAGATACAGGTGTGACATAAAATTCATGATTTTAAAATCCAGGCTAGTGTTAAAATATAACATTAGGGAAATTTTTAGAAACTAATTAGTTCTTCAAGTTAATATGAAGTCATATGTGTGTTTTATAGAGCAAGAATCAACAAACTTTTCATTTAAGTGATCAGATGGTATTTTAGATTTTGTGTGTCAAGAGGCACAAATGAAGAATATTACATACATTAATGTATAGTAAGAAAAAGAACAGAAATTTCTACCATTTGTTATTTATGCAATTCAAAACTTAGATTTATCATATTTCAATGTAATTAGAATTGCTGTATATTTATCCTGTAAGAACTCAATAAAAAATAGAGAATTCAAATGTACCAAATTTTCTCTGGGACTCAAAACTAGCAAAAATCCATCCTTTCTTCCTTCCTTTCTTGCTTGTACTTGACTTCAACTAAATTGTGTTGAATTTTCCTGGAATCTGTGCTGGGTAAGGAAGGCACAAAGACAAATAGCCCCTTCCCTTAAATTGCTAATATCCCAAAGAAGAAAGACAAAGCCCAATGATTGCATGTAATGTGTGTTATGATTAATGTGTATACATGGTGCTCCATAAACATTTGTACAAAGTGCTACGTTACAAAGATAGGGGTCTTCTGTAAGCACTGTTGAAGGTTTTTCTACATATATCTAATTCTTCCCTGGTTCTTGGAATACTTAATTGATTAAGAATGGATGCATTGCTACTGCATGACTGTTCTGATCCATTGTTATTATACAGATGTATAGCACTGAGTATTCCAAGGTATTCCAGGTGATTTTGACTAAACCAGAAGGAACAATAAGAACATAGTTACAATATATTTTGTTTCTACTATTATTACAATACACTTTCTTTTCTCCTGACAATTAAGATTCTGATTATTTGAGGGCCCCAGTTAATGGAGGATTTTCCACTAGCAATTTCAAGAATTAAAATGAGGATTGACAAGAACAAACAAATAAACAAAACCTCAGATTATTCAATATAATCTCAAACCAGAAGAAAGAGATGGGATAACTTTAATTATTAATGTTTTTGTTTTTGTTTTTTAACTAGGGCACCATGTAATAAGCAAAGAACTACCAAAGCCACACATTTTTACATAAATTTAAAAAGAAACCAAACTCTCAGTTTCCACCCTCCCAAGGAGCTCTGTGGTGAACTATGACCTCAAATATAGCAGTGTGCCTGACTGATGAACTACAAAGAAGCTTGGACCCATTTTTCTTCAGATATGAATCAGCTAATCAGCTAATGACTTCAGCATCTTTCTGTTCCATACTGAAAGGATGCAGATGTCTACCTTTTTTGTTTTAATTCCTGGAAAGCTCAGCTGGCAATAAACACACATACACAGATATTACACAGTAATATCTTTTATATGTGTATGTGATTTTGCCTTTGTCTCTGCAGTTATGACCTTCATTTGAGCCTAATATGTCCTCAAAAGGTTGTTTCTACCTCACTGTCATACCCACCATGCCAACATTGAGGGGAAGCAGTAATCAGATGAGAAAGGCCACATCCAAGTTAGTGACTACTCATTCAGAAGTCTGGGTAAGGAGTAGAATGCTGAAGACAAAGCAATCTGAAACAACCAGAATGGAGATGTTGGATAGATAGTTGAATATTTAGGTCTGGGGCTGGGGGTGGGAGTCAGGGTAGAATAGAGAGTTGAGTCTTCAGCACAGATCTGGGAGTCAAAGGCCAGGGCATTCATAAGATCCAGAGAAGAAAGAGGAGAAAGAAAAGATGGCCAATGACAAGAACAAAGAGAACACTAACACTGAAGAGTTGAAGAGGATTCAGGTGGAGAATATGAGTAAGAGGGAAAGGCTGGGCTAGTTCTGGCTCCCAAATTTCTCTTTTAAAAGAGAATTTTGATCAGGTCAGAGGAACATTTGAAGATTTGTGTACATAGTGCTTGATATAAGAAATGAGAAAACTCAATTGTCCATATCAAAGGACATGAGGGCTGCTGATGGACATGTCCCCAGCCCAAGCTACCTTTTAATTACCCTAGTACTCATGGGAAGAAGAAACAGGGAGTGCACTGCCTTAGAAATCAAAGGAGGATAGAATTTTAAGAAGCAGGGGGCGGACTCGGTGTCAAATTTCCCGAAGTTCACATAGATAAGGGCAAAATAACCTAGTCGATTTGGCAAGAGCTAATATTTTACGATGCAATTTCAGTGAAGTAATGGGGGGGAAAGCCACAGTGCAGTGGAAAGAGACTGAGAATTAAGGAAAAGTATAAGAAGACAGATTGCTCTTTGACAATGTTGCCTATGAAGATATGAAGGATATGACACTAGCCCCAAGGGATGTCAGGTCAAAGAGTCACAAAAATAGTTTGAGATAAGTAGAAACCGGGTCTTGGAGGTGCTCTTCAGAACCTGATGTGATACACCTGCAAAGCCAGCAGCACAAAACGAAGGCTTCTCTAGGAAATGTCTCTCCTATAGGGTCCCATTTCCATCTAAAAGTCCACTATGAAAGACTCATTTAGTTGGGCCTTAAAGGCTTTTTACCGGCAGCAGTTTTCTATTAAAGTGCAAATATCCAAGTAACAACTGGAAATGAGGCCAGGACTGATGCTTGAAGTATAAAGGGAAAATGAGAAGGCAAATGCAAAAAAAAAAAAAAAAAAATTTTTTTTCTTTTTACCTGATTCATGATTTTGCCTGAGCTGGCCCTGAACTCAATCATTAGTGATAATAAAAAGTGATACGTTCAGACATGGTCAGAAAAGGAAAATTCTAATTAAGCACTGGTATTGGCTAGCTGAAGTTATCATTTATGCTTTATATACAGAGAGGCATCATACACAGAGTATCAATTTCTAAGAATAAAAAATTCAACTTAAATTTAATACTAACATGAATCAAAATTAAATCTATTAAGGTGATACAAGAGGCAGTTACAAATGTTAAATGCCCCAGGGCTAACCTTATGGGAATCAATTGTAATTTTCCCCTACAATTTACAATAACAGAAGGAAGGAAGTAGGGAAATCTAAGTCTCATAGTGATTCCTAGGTGACTTTCCTCTCTGGAAATTTCTTCAGCAATTGAAACAACCCCATGATGTCTGTGTTTGTAGCATTTGCTACAATCCAATCTCCATTCTTTTTCTTCCTCTCATAGGTCCACATATATCAGAGGCAGATCAGTCACAATTGATGGATACCCAATCTATATGTGCCTCCTTGTGCATGTGAACAACTAGAGGTAATGATTCAACCTATCTAAGAGACACTGCACCTTTGAGAAGGTGCTTCATTTCTAGTTAAAATTGAACATACTTTCCCATTCCTGTCAAGGGCAACTTTACAGACACCATCTCTAATTGTCACCTCACTTCAGAATCAGTCCATGGTAGGAAACTAGTATCATGACTAGTAAAGTAAGGTAAAGAAAAAGGAGAAATGAGGGAAAGAGAAGGTAGAATAGAAGCTAGCGAACACCAGAAACAATTTTCTACCCACTCACTGACAATCTGTGTCTCACTTCCTTGCCTATCCACTCCTGCCTTTTTCCTATAGTCCAATCCCAGGTAAAACTCTTATAATAAAATGCCTAAGAAAGTGTGATTCTTCTCTAAACTATGAATGAAGTTTACTTCAATACTTTAGATATACAAGGATGGATAATATCTTTTATATGTATATGTGACTTTGCCTTTATCTAAAATAGCATTTGAGCCCAGACCCTGACTTGTGGGTTTGAACTATGATGGAGGTGCTATAAATTGAACCTTTAAAATTATTACAAGGTACCAGAGAATTCATGTAGTGATGAAGCATCATAAGAATGGAAAAATAGTATTTAGACACATAGAGTACTACTTTTTTTCATGGCAATTACTAAAGCATGTTCAATTAAAAGAATTGTTGAATGTATAGTAGCTATTGTCAAAATGCATATTTTCAATATCAATAAATAAGAAATGATAACCACTGTGATACTGTGATTAGTTTTTTGACATTAAAAGGGAGATTTCCCAATTTAAAAGTTTGATAATCACCCTAATAAAGAATGTTGAACTGAACACAGCATTTGAAAAACAAAAAACTTGCCAACATCTTTGCTCATTTTTCTGCTTTCTTTTGCCTCATTTAAGATGTTTCTATTTCTATTTAAGATCACTTCTAGCCCAAAGGATGACTTTCTGCAAAATAGAACAAGGAATCTCCAGTATGAGGCAGTCAGGCCAGGAAGCAAGCCTTAGTGAGCAGAGCACAGGCTGGATAGCAACCCTGGTCAGCCTCGTCGGCAAACTTGCCTGTACTCTGAATCCCACATCCTCCCAATTTCTCAAGCAATCTTCGTCTTTATGTCTACTGACTTGTCCTCATGGCCTTTAAACTATATTCAAGAGCTCCTCAATCTTAGCAAATCCTTTCCCCATTCTCATGAACCCCAGCTACCATCCTGTCTCCCTTACTTCCAAACATTCTGTACTTGCTAGACTTCCTAACAAAAGGCTTTACTCTCAGCATTTCTGCATACTCCTACTCCCCAAGCCATTCCTGCCTAGATTTCAGCCTTATCATCTCTCTGAAACTGCGTATGTCAAGATCATCAATGAAGTCTGTTACTGGATCCAATGATCTCTTCTCAAAGCTTACTGTGTTTCCCTAGTTGCAGCATTTGACACTATCATCTAACCCACTTTGAAATGGTTTCACTTCAGGAATTTAGTGACCTTACAATTGTACTGAATTCCTCCTACACATCTATCTATATACTCCTTGTTAATATGCATGATAAGATCCTCCTTGC
Organism: Geosciurus inauris; assembly: GCA_004024805.1. Classification (NCBI taxonomy): domain Eukaryota; kingdom Metazoa; phylum Chordata; class Mammalia; order Rodentia; family Sciuridae; genus Geosciurus; species Geosciurus inauris. The sequence goes on from PVHX01006269.1 coordinate 32,899, forward strand.
CTCGCCATTGCTTCAGCATGGGGCAGGGATTCTTCTCATTCTACACACAATGTCCTTCTGTTCCTTGATCTTGGTTGCCCTCCATTTAAGGATTCTCAGATCTTTGACTTCTCGTGCAAACTGTGTACACAGCTGTATATCTGACTCCCACAGCACTGCTTAAATGTCCAGCATATTCAGTGTAAAACTGAATTCTCCCAACCTGTTCCTCCTTCAAGGTTCTACATCCATACATGGCACTACCAACCACTCAGCTGTTTAAGAGGCAACATGGAAGGTATCCTTGCCTTTTCTGTCTTCATGATCCACTAAATTCAATCAGTTACACTACAAGTCCAGCCAATTTTTCCCAGAAATCTCATTTGAATCCATGTCTTTCTCATATCATCATTGCGGTATGTTCTGCCTCATTTTCTCCTGCTTCCTTATACTGTCTGGATTTTCTCTGTCCTCTCTTGCCCCCATCCAAGTTACTCACCACTCAGAACATAATTTTTAAATTGTAGGTATGATCCTAATATTTCCTCATTTAAAATCTTCTATGAAAACATCACTACTCTTAAAATAAAGTCAAAATGCTTAACATGGATTATTAGATATTTTGATAATTTATCATTCCTATCCCTACATGATGTTCTATTCTCTAGCTAGGTTGAATTTCATATATAGCCCTTCAAGCCCCAAACAATAGCCCTTAACATACTTACTATCTGACACTTTCCAGAAAAGTTTGCTAATCCTTGCCTTAGATCATAAGCTTAGTTTTCTCCACTCTGTGTCCCTTGATGTTCTCACATTCCCCAGTTATCATATTCATGCTTTATATTACAATTAGCTTCTTTTAATGTTTCATTTTTACACTGGATTATAAACTTTCTAGAGTTACCATGTCCATCATTATCATACTGTAGCCCAAGTACATAGGACATGGGAATCCCAGCAAACATTTGTTTAATCAACCAAAATGAAAATGAAAATAAATAACATCTTTCACATTGCTGAGGTCCACATATAGGTCCGGGGAGCTCTTCTTTGGATATAAGACTAGGACTATTATTTATCCCCATTTTCTAAGGACAATTATTACTTAGACACATTGTCCCAGCAAAATTATTAATAGCTCCTTTTTTCCTCTCCAAAGTATCCTACTTTGGAGGAAGTTGAGATACTTAGAAAAATGTCATAGCCCAGCTGCCTGAAAGAAGAGATTTCCTAGACCACTGATATAGAAATGGTAGTGACCTTTGTATAAAAAGGCAGAACTCTTCTGTTAGGAAAAGAATCATTGTAACAAGTAGTGTTTAGAATCCAGAAAACTTATCAGTAAAATATTGCATTTATGGAACATCAAGACTAAAATACATTTTGTTTGCTGGCCTGGGAATGAGCTTATTATTTTTAACCTGGTGATTATGTGAAAACTCATGGGAAAAACCAAATTCTTAGAAATCAATCTATCTTGAGTTTGAAATAGTCAGTATACTTATAATTAATGAATATCTTTGTGATTAGTTTGTTTTTTGTGTGTGACATGTACAGTCATTTGGCATGACTTGGAAAACTGGCTATTCTGACAAATCAGTATTTGGGAATGATGAATTATTTGGGGATACAGAATTTAGGAACTGAAATCACATCTGACTCAATGCTCTTATTTTATGAATATGGATGTGGAAGACCAGGGAAGCAAATGTTGCTACAATATGTAAAGCTCCTTTAGAATCAGCAACATTAAATACACAATAACCAAATATCATATTTATATTCTTTTTCCTTTTTTAATGATTTAGAAATCATTTGAAATTTTTGTACTTTAGCTCATCCTACAGAAATATATTTTCCACTTTAGGCATACATGAATCTTAACCTATCCAATAAAAAATACAAATCCTACATATTTTTAAGATTTCCTTTTCATTTCTTCTCTAAATAATGTCTTGCCATCACTGGTCTGAGGTCTAGTCCAAACTTATCAAATACACATTGAATACTATCAATAACAATGTTAGAATTGGCCATGTATAGTGTATAGCCACTAAGCTTATGTAAGTCTTCTACTTATTACAAACAATCAGATGAAGGAAGTGCGACTAATTTAGAAATTTTAAAATAAAAATAAAACTGGTGCTAGGAGCAAATAAGTTGAGTAAGAATACACAGCTGACAAATGATACAGATGAGGCTTAATTCAAACCTTCCAAGTTCACTATGAACTATAATAACCATTTCCTTTGGAGGTTGCATTATCCACCCACAATGTGCTACTTGAGCTCCTCTCAGTCCCATCTCTTACTCCAATCTGCTGTGACTCCCATTTCCATGCAGGAGAAGGTTAACTGTGCCTTGCCTTCCACCCTGGGGCCTCTCTGATGCTATTGCATGAGGTGAACCACTTAGCATTCATACATGTGTAACCAAGATACTTTTGGCCAATCACAGACATGAATCTTTGTCTTCCTCTTTTGCCCACAAGCAGTTTTGAAATACCTTTTATGAGGGTCTTCAGAAAGCCTCCCAAGACCAGCGCTTCCTGCAGGCATCCTGAGTTGCTTCCCCCACCTTTGTTTCACTACTGCTGTCCCTCATTTCTATTCCCCGGGACCACCTCCCAAACAAATAAACTATGTGCAAGGCTTTGTCTTTGGCTCTACTTTTGGTGGCATCCAGAATAAGAAGAAGCCATTTCCTCCACCATCTGAAATCATCTTGTCTCTATCCCTCAGCTTTATAGAACTAATATTCAATAACTAACAAATTTTATCTGAAGAGGAAATCCCCTGTCTCAGATGGACCTGACTTCTTCATTTCCTGTGAATAGCAGGGCTATCTGCATCTGTAGGGTCTCAGGACCATGTTGAGAATATTTGTCTACCTCTGCTAGAAGCCCTTCTGATTAGTCAGGCTCCTTGAGTTGGAAACATAAGGATTTATAATGAAAAAGAATCACACAGTAAAAACAGAAAGAATGAAAAGAAAACAAACCAATAAAGAACCTATCCTATCATAACATTGGAGGTTCTGGTATTTGCTGGCTTTGGAGGGAGTTCAAAATAAATGAAAGAAATGTGTATTTTATTAAATGCTAATATTTAGAAGACGTGCAGGGGGGGCGGGGAGAGATAAATGCTTCCAATCATATTTGCAAATATGAGGCATCTTCTGTGCTTTCCAAAATGGCTACATGTTTTCCTCACATTTGAGTGACCTACTCAGATTTGGGGGTAATACTTGGGACCAATAAGAAAAGTATACTCAGAGTAGCAAAACTGCATGTGCATCTCACCAACAAAGATGGGCACCACACTGTGCTTTCAGACTAGACCATAATACAATAATGAGCTCTCTCTAGCCAAGTTGCAGCTGCCCACCGACTTCCTCCACAGGAAGAGCCCATTGCTTCTGATCCCACATAGACGAGTCTATAATAAACTCTATCCTTCCTTGCAACATCTGCTATTGTTAACATGATCTCTGTTTGTCTTGAAGTATAAATAGGCCCCAAATTTCAAGAGTTCAGAATACACTGAACCGTAACAGCATAGCTTCTTCCTCTTCTTTTTGGTAGGAGCCTTATTCCTCTCTTGGGTTTTGAAATTCATTTCAAGAACAACAATAAAATAAAGTGGAAAGGAAGATTTGAGAGGGTCAGGAGTACTCACGAGGGTCAGAAATGAACAGTTCTTGGTTTTGTTTAGTGTATTTGCCATAATTCACATTGATCGTGAAATTGAGCCATTTTCTATATATTCTTCTCCACACTAAAGTTAAGAATGTATCAAGATAAGTCAAGAGAAGAAACTCATTTACTATTAATTATTCCTTATTTAGTACTCCATGTGGTTTACAATACTCAAATATATTAACGTTTTTATTTTGCTTGAGCCAAACACTTCCTGTTTTTTATAATTCACATACTTCTTTTCAAGAAGAGAAAACCAGAAGATCATCAGTCTTTTCCTCCAATGTATTTGGTCTTTTGGCAAAGACCAAAGCTCTGAGGCCTGACAGACCAAGCCCTCCCACCAGGTAAACTGGCTTCAATTCTCTGAATCTCAGTATACTCATCAAAATGATGGACAAAATGCACACTAACTTTATAGTACTAAAGTAATGAATGAAATGATGCATGTGAAGTATTTGATAGGTATGTTTAATAAATAGTAGATGATAGTCACTTTCCAGAAGTGTGATTGGATTGTCTAATCTGACTGAGACAGTCTAGGGTCCAGATATCTGAACTCAGATGGACAGCAATAAGTCCCACATGAATATTCAACTGAGGGGTTAAAACAGATAAAAGGCTTAAAAGAAAACCTAGAAGGGGGTTTAAGTTTATAGCTCAGTAACAGAGCACTTTCCTCTCCTGCAAGAGCTCTGAGTTCAATTCCCAGCACTGTGAGAAAAAAAAAATCTAGCAGTCTGCACTTAATAAATGTTAGCTATCTATCACCACATTAATAATGCACAATTAATTATCCTTATTATTGCCATCAGTTTACTGAATGAACCAGACTCAGCAGGTGCAAGGGAGGAGATTTAGTATTTCTAAATAATTGTCATTTAAACTCATGCTGTCTTATGACTTCTCAGATCCTGGATAGAACTATACGGAGATGATATAACACTTTTGATTATTTTCAAATATGAAAAATCTCTATCCAATCTAGTGTAACCTCAGATCCTTTCAAAAACCTCTTACTTTCCTCTTCCTGAGACAGTCTCAATGATGGGGAAAATTTTGGTTGACTTTTCACCTTGCTTCCTCCTCTCCCACTTACTCTGAGGACTCTGGTTCTCCAGGTTTGAGCTTAGAGCTTGGAGTTGAGAGAAGGGAGTGCAATACAGGATGAAAAAGATCATCCTCAATTAAGAATGTTCATAATATAGCACTGATGCCTGGAATGGACCCTTTATGGAGCCAGAAACTTCTGTAGGTTCAACAGAGATTTAACCTTGGGATCTGCACTAACCCACCTGGCATGGAGAGTGCCTGTTCCTTTTGGCCATTTTAAGACTTCTCTGGTAGCCTCTGGTGTCTGATGTCTACACCTCACTTAAGGTGACCTCACCCTCTTGAGTGGGCCTCTGTCAACATGATCTGTGACACACTTCCCTAACAGGCCCATACCTGGTCTAGTTGACCAGGTACCTTTGCTCAGCAAGCTAGAAATAGAGCTCTCTTCAAATAAGTTGTTTCAACCAGTCTCTCAGTTGTAGAGTCTTCTTAGTATTGGACAATAAACCCTCTCTATCCATAAATTTCTGCTACTGATCCTTTGAAGACCAACTTATTTAGTGTGAAATATGAGGGCAGGCACTATGTTCTGCCCCCTGTGAAAGGAGATGGAGAATTCATAACACATTGAAATTGTCTACAAATGATCCTTACCACAGTCTTCTCTCAGGTCCAGTGAATTCTCACTCCCTCATATATACTGGAGGTACAGGATGGTGCAGATAAACAGAGACCACACTAAGTCTTAGCCACTTCCTCTGCAAGCCCAAAAGTGATGGTCTTAGTCTGCCCTGTCCAACATAGTAGCCACTTACTACATGTGGCTACGTACATTTAAATTTTAATTATTCAAAATAAAATAAAGCAAAAAATTAAGTTCCCCAGTTTTATTAGTCATGTTTTAAGTGCTCAGTTCCTATGTGGCTGTCAGTTACTGTATTAGACAGCATAGACATAGAAATCTTTCATCATTGCAGATAATTATAGGGAAAGGGCAATCATTTCAAAACCTTACATTAGAAGGTGAATGTTTTCTGGTCTGTTATTTTGTTATTAGGTCTTAGAGCCTTTGCTGAAGTTACAATGGAATAGGAAGAATCCCATTTACCAGTTTGTTACATATCAGTAAGCAGATTTTTGACATCTGGATTCTGAATAAGGATATGTCAAAGCACATGAATATAAGGCCATTTTTAAATGCTTATATCATAGATAAAATGGAAATGGTTAATTAAAATTCTTATGATTGAATCTCAAGACTAAAAAATACCCACTCCATTACAGTAACCACATCTATCCTTCCTAATTACATGATGGAACATAGGATAGTATCCACCAAAGTTATTTATCCTTTAGGTTTTACAGTTTTATAAACCATGGGAATTTTCATTCATTTTTCTAAAAGCAACCCTGAAGAGCAGAACTGTTATTAGCATGACTGCCCCTGTTACAGATGAGGAAATGAGCTCAGAGAGCAAAAATGACCTGCTGAAGATGACAGAGCCAATAACTGGGAGAGTCAAGAACTCTACCTCCTTCCACCTCACTATGTTTGTTTGTTTCTTTCTTTCTTTCTTTTGTATCAGGGATTGAACTCAGGGGTACTCGACCACTGAGCCACAGCCCAGCACTATTTTGTGTTTTGTCTAGAGACAGGGTCTCACTGAGTTGCTTAGCGCCTCACCATTGCTGAGGCTGGCTTTGAACTTGCAATTCTCCTATCTCAACCTCCCAAAGTGTTAGGATTACAGGCATGTGCCACCACGCCTGGTTACTACGCTTCTTTCTTTCTTTTTTTTTTTTTTTTTTTTTAATGTTGGTAAAATATTTTACTGTTAAGAAATGTTTTGATGTGTTTTTTTTTTATTTTTCTCAAAAGTTGCATTTTAATACATGTTATCAAACATAACAGAAAAAAAACAAATTTTCAGAAGCTGTACACACTATTTACTGAAAATATTTGTTGAGGCAAATAGAAAAAAAAATTATTACAATCATAATTTTTCTAACTTTGCACAAAATTATAAGCAGATTACATTCTTCATATTAAACATCTTTATATGCACTTTCAATTGAGACTGGAAGTAGCGAGGTGCTTCTTTCTTAAAGGCAGGACGAACTCAAAAACCAAATTCTTACTAACACAGAAAAAGCCAGAATTCAGAATTGAATCACTCTCAAAGATCATCACAATTTTGATTTATCAATTATGTCTACTCTCCCAGATGCCTAGAATGCTCAGAATTAAAATTAAAGGCTATTTTATTAACAGGATGTTGAGAAATACCTGGTCTGATGAAGGACTTGAAAAACATACAGTTGAGGGTTTTCATTTCCTTCAGGAAAATTGGTAGCTGTTTTGGTTTTGTTGAGCCTGATCCCACTTTGCCTGTTGATATCTTGTTATTTATTCAACAATAGTAACAGAGTCAATGTCAACTCTAGGAGAACATGGAGAGAAATATTTCACCTAACAGAGTCACTGGAGCCCAGAAGCATGTTGCTGATAGAGGATACATGCCTACCCAGGGTAGATGATGGTCTATTCCTTCTCTCTTTCTTTTCTTTTCTTTTCTTTTTCTTTTTCTTTTTTCTTTTTTTGTAACCATGCTTAATAAAAAGTAAAAAGAAACATAGGAAAATGAGAGATGACAAATTCAATAGATAGCTCTCAGAAGGAACAGGGAAAGGAATCCAGTTAGAAGCAGAAAGTTCAAAGGTGGCTTCAACTGTCTTTATAAGCTTTGAAAAGTTATACCTGTAGAAGTGGATGGTGGGTGTGTACATGTTCATTATGCTTGTCTTTAGAGCACAAAAGTGGAATTCTTCAAAATCAAATAAATTTTTAAAAATAAGAAAACTAAGTTACTAAACCCCTCTTACTACAATGCAGATTATTTTTATAGGTCCTTTGGTCTTAAGTTATTTGTTGACAAACAAGTGTTTTTTATATAAGGCCCACAGAAGGGTAAAATCTAATGTTCTCTGCATAAAGCTTTGCCCAGATATGCTAACAAAAGAGAAGTGTGAGATTGAAATGGTTTTCTTTTCACTTAGCTTGACCACATCCTTCCTATGAGTCACTACTATACTTCTGATCTAGATGGAGAAGTTGAGAAGAGAGAAATCAAATTATCTCTGTTTGTCAATGGCATAAGCCTATATTTAGAAGATCCAAAACATTCCACCAGAAAACTATCCCATTCATCATAGCCTCAAAAAAAAATACTTGGAAATCAATCTAACCAAAGAGATGAAAGACCTCTACAATTAAAACTATAGAACACTAAAGAAAGAAATTGATGAAGACTTTAGAAGACAGAAAGATCTCCTATGTTCTTGGATAGGCAGAATTAATAGTATCAAAATGACCATACTACCAAAAACACTATACAGATTCAATGCAATTTCCATCAAAATTCCAATGACATCCTTCAGAGAAATAGAAAAATCAGTCATGAAATTCATTTGGAAAAATAAGAGACCCAGAATAGCCAAAACAATCCTTAGCAAGAAAAGTGAAGCAAGAGGCATCACAATGTCAAACCTCAAATTGTACTACAGAGCTATAGTAACAAAAAGAGCATGGTATTGGAAACAAATCAGACATGAAGACCAATGGAATAGAATATAAGACACAGAGAAAAACTTACATAAGTACAGTTATCTCATACTAGACAAAGGTGCCAAAAATATACATTGGAGAAAAAAATGGCCTTTTTAACAAATGTTGCTGGGAAAACTGGAAATGCATATATAGAAGAATAAAATTTAACCCTTATCTCTCACCTGGCACAAAATTCAACTCAAAGTGGATCAAAGACCTAGAAATTAGACCTGAATCCCTGCACCTGACAGAAGAAAATGTAGGCCTAACACCCCAACATGTTGGCTCAGGAACTAACTTACTTAACAAGGCTCCTAAAGTGTAAGAGGCAAAATCAACAGTCAATAAAATAGGATGGTATCAAATTGAAAAGCTTCTTCACAGGAAAAAAAACAATCAAGAGTGTGAAGAGAGAGCCTGCAGAATGGGAGAAAATCTTTGGCACCTGCTCCTCAGATATAGCATTAATATCCAGGATATACAAAGAACACAAAAATCTTAACACCAAATAAACAAACAACCCAATCAATAAATGGGCAAAGGAACAAAACAGACACTTCTCAAAAGAAAGAATTTTAATGGTCAACAAATATATGAAAAAAGTGTTCAACATCTGTAGCAATTAGAGAAACAAAAAATTAAAACTGCACTGAGATTTCATCTCACTCCAAACAGAATGACAATTATCAAGAATACAAGTAACAATAAATGTTCATGAATGTGGAGAAAAGGATTCACTCATATTGCTGGTGGGACTGCCAATCAGTGAACCACTCTGGAAAGCAGTATGGAGATTCCTCAGAAAACCAGGAATAGAACTACCATTTGACTCAGTTATCCTACTTCTCAGTATATATCTAAAAGATTTAAAATCAGCGTACTACAGTGACACAGTCACATCACAATAGTTAAGCTATGGAGCCAACCTAAGTGCCCTTCAAAGATGAATGGATAAAAACTGTGGCATATATACACAATGTAGTATTATTCAGGCCTAAAGAAGAATAGCTTTATAACATTTGCTGGTAAATGGATGGATCTGAAGACTATCATGCTAAGTGAAATAAGCCAGTCTCAAAAAGCCAAATGTCTAATGTTTTCTCTGATATGCAGAAACGATTCCAAAATTGGAAAGGGGTATTGAAAAAAAAGAATAGAAGAAAGATCAATGGAGTAGACTAAGGGGAATGAAGAGAAGGGAGAAGGGATAGAATAAAGAAAGACAGTAAATGAGACTCACATGACTTTCCTATGGACATAAATGAAAATACCATAGTGAATTTCACCATTGTATACATCCACAAGAAACTAATTAAAAAAAATAACTATGGGTAAATGGCAAAAAGATCAATAGATAATAGGGAGCAGGGGGTTGGATGAGGGAAGGGGAAGGAGAGGTACTGGGGATTGAATTAAAACAAGATATATTCCATGCTTTCATAATTATGTCAAAATGGATTTGACTGTCATATATAACTAAAAAGAACCAATAAAAACACCCATCACTAACTTCAGAAAAGATCATGTAAATATGTTCAAATGCACATATTTGAACATATTTGAAAATAATGCAATAATTTGGGTTTATTGAGAGGTAGAGGTTCAAGGTAGAGGAGACCACCTCAGCTTAAGAAAAGCAGCACAAAGGACCTGCTCAGCTGGGTCCAGAGTGTTGAGTAAGGCTGACTGTGAAGCTACTGCCTGGCTGCCCTACATTTCTTCTTTTCCTGGTCTTCTGGTTATGAATCTTTACCTCTCCAGCGTTTGATCCTGAAATGGTAGCAACCAATTATCCATATTAACCCAGGTGTTGAGTTGAGAGATGGCTGGGCATCTGAAGTCCCCCGCACATGCCAAGACCTGCTCCGCAAGCTAAGACTTCCTGCACGGGCCAAACGGAGGACTGCTCACCACTCTGATGTCAACCAATCATCAATGAACATGCTGACCTTTGAAATCCACCCATACCTGTCACCAGGCCTCAGCCAACCAAAAAGAGATGCCTCTTCATGAGAATCCCCTTCCCCTCAACCTACCCATAAAAATGGCCTTTCCCAATCTTCAGCGCGACTTCCCTGGTCCACACTGGTGGACCAGTGAACCTCGCCTGAGAGCAGACCCCAATAAAGCCATGACTTTACCCCTACAGCTAATGCTTGTGGTCTTTACCACCAATCTAACTTTACACCAGGTATGATATATAAACCTTGGGAAAAAGAATTTTTTTCACCTGGGATTACTGAGCTAGGACAACTGAGTATATTCCCCCTGTTCCTCAACACCACTGTATATGAAAAAAAGCCCTTTGGTAATAGGAGAAAATGAGGCCAAGAGTCATGAGCAACAGAGATAAGCAGAAAAGAGAAAGAGAGAAGTGGACAGCATTGAATCCTTGGCCCCACCCTTGGTGGTCCTCACAACACTGGTTCTTCTGATTCTTCAATTCTGTTAGGGTTTGCAGTGTCCTTCCCAGAGGCACAAGCCAAATATTGATCTGGTGCTTAAGGTTCTTATGGTTGTGACTCACTTCCTTGCCCTGATTAATATTTTGAGTAAGTGATCTCCTGACAGGCAGGCCAAGGAAGGAGATTCTGGGAAGACAGAAGAGGGACACAGCCATGAGAGCATGCAGTACCACTGCAGAAGAAAGTAGCCTGGATTCCCAGGGATGGGGTCTGTCAAGAAACAAAGCCAGCAGTGTAGGCAAAAGCCAGACCCAGAGAGAAAAGACTTTTTTTTTTTTTTTTACTTTCAAGTATCTACTACGTGTCTCAATGCAAAGGGCCTTAACATTTGGCAAGGTAAACCAGTAGAGAAAACTTAGGTTAAATAAACCTTGACTAAGTCGTTATTTTCTAATGGTTAAAATTTCTGCTTCATCTCAGAGCATTAACATTTTAATAGTAGCCTGTGCAAGAGAAAAATTCTTTACTATACCCAAAGGATCTACCTTATATGCTGGAATTTAAGGCCTGAGGGAAGATGGGTTGGACAGATCTTGTATAAAGGAAAGGAACCACTCCCCAACTTCCTTCAAATCATGCCACAAGAACCTCGAACTGCAAGCCCTGCTCCCTCTCTAAACCACTCTTCTACGGTGTGCACCACATTCACCCAACAACGTGCAGTATTCTGCTTACTCTAGGAATCATACCCACACCTACTCTGTGATCACTACTTCCTCTGGGAAAGAAAAATGCAGGGAAATATTGTCTTTGTGCTTCAACTGAATCATAAAATACTGCTAATGATGTTCTCAGCTTATAAATGTGGATCTAGTCACTGTTTCCTAAGAGTTAAAATTTTAGAGGATACATAGAAACATTAAAAATTCCCTTCCAGATTATCTACTTGAAGTTTAAGCAATAAGGTTATTCATGGTGGGATCTGAAGTTGAGCACAGAGAGAAAATTATACTGCTACACTATGTCACAATCATTAAATAACATTTATTATCTGCCATCTGATCTATAGATAAATAGAGATTGTCTCAATGAAAGTGATTTATGATATTTCATGCTTTTTTACATAATGGAAACAACTATAAATGGAGACATAATCAAATAAAAAAATATGGAAATGGCATTTAAAGTTGATAATGCGGTTCCACATGATGATAGATGCGAGCACCCTGCATCAAGATAAAAGCAAATACAAATTCAATGATCATGTGTTTGCAGTTTGTTTCCTATTTATGTTGTGAGAAATTATCATTTAACTACTTATAATATGGTACAGGAGTTATACTATGTGTACTTAAGCTGTTCTAAACATTTCACCGCCTTATTTAATTCAATACATACACATTATAGGCTTATGAAAACTCTGAGCTAACCAGAATGACCACATGCTAATATATTGACATGACAGCTTCATAGAAATATGCAAAGAACAGCCAATTTAAGTACTTACACAGATTGGACTTCAATGTCAGTCAGATGTTAAAGTTTCAGAAACAGGTAACACAGGGTAATAGAGAACATGCCAAAATAGGAGTTAAATTATGTTTTAGGCAATCTTTTTTATAGATAAAAAAGAAATCAAATTTAGAGCAAAGATTTTCAACCTCAGAACCATTAACCTTTGGGGCTGGATAATCCTCTCTTGAGGAAGGCTATTTTACACATAGTAGGCTGCTTAGTCGCCTCCCTGGTCTTCACCTGTTGGGTCCCCAGAGCAATCCCTCCAGTTGTGACAGACAAAAACGGTCTTCAAATATTGCCCAGTGTCACCTAGGGACAAAGTTAATCCCTGCCACCTCTGCACTGAGAACCAGTGACCTAAAGAATTCTTATGAGAAGCAAATGAAAAAGTACATTACTGTTTTTGTAAGTTACCTTACAAATAATTGGACAAATTATATTTTTTAAATGACATTCTTTCTTTTAGCAAACACTTAGTTATGTTTTTGCCCAGGTATTGTGACCTTGGCCAAATTCATCAAGAAAGCAAACCATGCAGCTCTTCAAGAACAAGATCATTCTTTACTCACATGTGTATCCCCAGAGCCTAATACAGTTCCTGATATACACTGCTTGTCTCCATGACTCTTTTGTGAAAGAAACAGAAAAGTCTTAGAAGAGATTTTACTGTGTATATTTTAAGAATTCTTCAACTTCAGTGGTTCTCATGAATGATAGGTATTTGGCATTTCCAACACTAGAAAAGCTCTCCCATCTGTGTGCATGATTGGGGGGTGGGCATTGCTAATGGAACATCCTTAATTGATTCTACTATCAGCTATATTTTTATCTTCTGTTAAAAATTTCGATAATTTTCTGAAAGTTAACAGATCTCCACTGCCACCAGAATAATTCATTATTCTGGATTCATTATTCAGAATCCATTATGGATCACTGAGATCAAACTACTAACTCATTCCTCTCTTATCCACTTTCACAAACTTTTTTTCTTCCTGAGTTTTAAAAATGCCTGATAAATTACATCAGTCTCCATTGAGAGTAGAGCAGAATTCCATTTTCTTAAAATGTCCCACAAGACTCCTCAGGACCTGGCTTCCCTCCAGGTGCCCATTCTCATCACAGGCTGCTCATTTGCCTTCCATTCTCCATCAGTCCCTCACCCTTCTCCCTTCTAATGCTCAGGCTCTTCTCACCTGGGGCTTCCTTAAAAATCGCTCATTGCTTAGAAGCCTTTTCCCTCCACACATTACATGGCCAACTCCAACTCCATGTTGGTCTCAGTTTACACTTCCATGAGCACTTGCCACCCTCCAAAGGCCACCACCATCAGCATTCTTAACTATGATGCAATTATGGCACACCTGTTTTTCTTCTTTAGAGCATTTCCAATAGTTACAATCATACATTTGTGTGTGTGTGTATGTATGTGTGTATAATTTGTCTTTTTTATTTTTATTATTATATTTTATTTAAATTATTATATCTAAAGGAATTTTTAGCTTCATTTACTATTTACTTTTTTAAAATTTATTTATTCTAATTAGGTATACATAACAGCACAATGCATTTTGATTCGTTGTACACAAGTAGAGCACAACTTTTCATTTCTCTGGTTGTACATGATGTAGAGTCGCACCATATGTGCAATCATATATGAACCTAGGGCAATGATGTCCATCTCATTCCACCACCTTTACTGCTCCCATGTCCCCCTCTCCCGTCTCTCCCCTTTGACCAAAGTTCCTCCATTCTTCCCATGCCCCCATCCCCATTGACTTAAAAACAGCATACTACAGTGCTGCAGCCACTTCAATGTTTATAGCAGCTCAATTCACAATAGCTCAACTGTGGAACTAACCTAGATTCCCTTCAATAGATGAATGGATAAACAAACTATGGTACATATATACAATGGAATATTACTCAGCATTAAAAGAGAATAAAATTATGGCATTTGCAGGTAAATGGATGGACTTGGAAAATATCATGCTAAGCAAAGCAAGCCTATCCCTTAATAAGTGAATAAATGTACACATTTTAGCACAAAGCTCCTAAAGGAAAAGCTCTAGCAACAAAGATAGCCATTTTAGACTAGAAAAAAGAAAATTTTCAGTTAAGAAATATATTTGAGGGTCAGCAAGGCCAAGAAAGACAAATCTCTCAAAGCACAGTGTATCTGCACCTATTTCTTCCTTCAGTGAACAAGACTGGCCCAGAATCTCTTCTCTCTAAATGGCTCCCATTCTATCTTTGTTGAGGGTGATTTCTTCACTTGAAGCAGCTCAGAACTAAGCAGGTAAGCATGCAGTGAGAGCTTTGGTTCCCCAAGTGGGCAGTCCTACCTTTGTGCCATCTTGCCTCTGGGACAAACAGTAAAATGTTCTGCATTGCTCATCTGCTTGCAAACACCTTCAAACAAAGGCTCCCCTGCCTTAAAATGCCCTACATTCCCCTAATTTCTTCATTCCATTTGTTTTCTTTCCCTTTTCTTTACCAATCTCACTTACTGTATTATTCCACCTAACCCTTTATTCCAAATAAATTTCAGTTTTAACTCTAGCTGCAATTTCTTTACCAAGCTCCAATCCCAGAGGTTCCAGCCACTTGCTGAATACCTTACAGGCTCCTCTCCATATGGTGGGCACTCCAAACTCGCTAAAGGCAAAGCTTAAGTAATCGCCTTCTTCTTTCTCATTTCCCTATATCTGCTTTTGGAACCTCCATTCCCCGAAATAGGCTGTCTATGGAAATTGGAGTCACTGTTGATTTCTTCTCCACAGTCCCCAAAAGTCAGGAGTAAGCAAACCCTTTTATTTCCTCTTTTGTTTCTTTGATCTATTCCATCCACTCCACCATGATTGCCATCAATCTCCTCCAAGTCAGTACATTTCCTCCAAACTAAACAATTGGGTCAGTGTCCTAGTAAGTCATTTCACTTGTTCCATGCTCAAATCCATTTTTCATTCTGCTTCCTGATGCCTGACCAATAATCCTACAGGATATGCTCTATAGCCTAGCTTTTACAGGCTCCTCCTCTATTCTGAAATCCTCAAGGCCTTATCTGTGGTTACTGAAGTAAATGCCAGTGCTGTTAGTACTTTGGTCTGAGGGTGAAGTCTCTCCATCAATATGGTTCCACCCTCTCTTTCTGCTCTGCCTATTTTCCATATTGCATCCAAAGGAAAAACCTCATACTTTGTACAACTGAGTTGTTTATTCATGCCTAAACTCAGTATGAAAAGCCCTTTTCTTCTTCTGCCAAAATCCCACCAATGTATGCCAGTGAATGCTTTTGGAGTATGGTTTATATATTTACGCATACTTACATTGATGCATATTGGAGTCAACTACTTGGATTACCCCTCCTACTAAATCATTATATTAAAGTTAAAACAGAATCTTACTTATATGTAAATTTTCTACAGAGCTTATATATAGAAATGATCACAGATATTTGCAACAAAAGCTTGAACACAAAATTCAGAAAGACCTGGACACAAATCCTGGCTTTACCACTTGATACATAATCTTTAGCAAACTCCTAAAACTCTGAGATCCTAAGTTTCTTCATATTTAGAATGAAGCCATAATCAGAGGTTCCAACTACCTGATGAATATCTCGCTCCTCTTCCATGTGATGAAATTATATGAAAGATATTACAATAACTTTCTAAGTTGTTATATATATAAAGCAATGATACAGTGTCTGGCATGTTAAAGGCACTGGGTAAGTGGGAGCTACTGTAATTATAGTAACTTTTATTAGATGGTAATAGAGAACAAGACATGTTGGTTAAGTTAAAATAAAATTAGCATAATAAATCTTTCCTGCCCTCCAGGAGGTTATAATCTGATCAGGGGAAAAAGTCACCATCATGTTTTATTATTATTAACTATTCTAAGGAAAATGTAGCATGAATGACTGACATCACCAGTAAATTCCAAGTTCCTGCAGCAGGGAGATTTCCTTTCTCCTGGGGAAGCATGCAGGAGAAGGTGTGCCCCCTAAAGGACAGGCAGCCTCTGCAAACTCCCCTGCCACATGAAACACCCACAGGAATGGGCCTACTTTGATGAGTAAAGGGTTACTCATTTTGTTTCTTTTTTTTTAAAGAAATAAAATGAAACTCATTTTAAATGAGCCATTAATCATTTATTTACTTTGCTAATTACTTTACAGATTTCTTTTTTAATTACCTTTTTATTAAAGGCATCCTAATACAGGGACTAAAAATCTGGTCTGAATCACTCTCAGCCTTTCACTTAAGATCAAGTATAAAAAGTCTGGTTCAATAGGTTACATGACCTTAAAGGAGTCATCCTGTCCTGAGACCTCCTTAATATCAACAGTAACATAAGAAATGTTCTTATGTTTTCTATAGGAAGCATCTACGAAAGAGTAAGATGATGGGCCCCACTTTCAAACAATTCAGTGAGTTCATATGGTAGGTCTACATTGCTTTCTCTCTGTGTCATAAACAAGAGAAAACCTTTGCTAGTGCTCTGCCTCCTGTGCTGTTTATCCCCCAGCACGAATGACCCAATTTGGAAAGTGGAATATAAGGAACCTGGCCTTTCTAATTACCAGCTAGTATCAGACAGATTAATGTAAGATTTTGTACCCATAAACCTATCAACTATTGAAGATCAATTCAGGTTATATGGAACAATTTTGAAAGAAGTGAGAAATTAATTACTGAGAATTTCAAAGAGTGATGACATATCTCTAACTCTCAAAGTGGAAGTTAAAATAAGAATGGTTATTTAAAAACAATCAAAGGCAAGATGGCATTTTTGATGGGTTGTATGTGTGTGTGCGATCAAGTGATTTAGGATATTTTTCTTTCCTCTTTCTTCTTCATCTCTATCCAGAAGGAAAAAATACTCTAAATCACTAAATCTCAACTTTCCAGATTTTATATACCCCCCCACAAACACATGTATTTTGTTTGTGTGTGTATTTAATATTGGTATCCTGGAATCACTGTGTATGTTAGTCTGAATTATGGCACTAAAATATCCATTTCCTAATCATAGTACCTATGAATATCACCTATATGGCAAAAGAGATTTTTGTGGACTTGTTTAAGTTAAGAATCTGAAGGTGGGGAGGATATATTAGATAAATTATCCAGATGAGTTCTAAATGTAGCCATGAGCATCATGGTTAATGAGAAGGAGGCTAAGGAAGTTTGTTTGTTTGTTTTTTGGTACTGGGGATTGAACTCAGGGGTACTCGACCACTGAGCCACATCCCTAGTCCTATTTTATGTTTTGTTTAGAGACAGGGTCTCACTGAGTTGCTTAGCGCCTCACCATTGCTGAGGCTGGCTTTGAACTCGCGATTCTCCTATCTTGGGCTCCCAAAGTGCTGGGATCACAGGCGTGCGCCACCGGGCCTGGTGCTAAGACAGTTTTGACTACAGAAAAGGAGAAGGCGATGTGACTACAGGGAAAGAAATTAGAATGCTGTAGTGACTAGTGACCATGCTAATAACTAAGGGCAGGCTGGATATAGCTAAAAATTCCAATCATGCAGTGAAGATAACTCCCAGGTGTGCTACTGAAGGGAGGAGGTCAAACAGAAGAAATGCTACAGGAGCACTTTGCATGCCCTGTGGCTTGACTCTTCTTGGTTGGGCCCTTCATGGAAAAGTTAGAGTGGATCCAGAAATAAGAGGAAGTACTTGAAAACTAGCTGGCTGCTGTAAAACAGCCAGGCTTCTTGTGACCTACATGTGCTCCTTCTGTGGAAGGCCCCCTCCCCAGGCAGAGGAAGGGGTCAGATGACCTGACTGGCTTCCCCGCTAGTGGTTATGCAGCACACCAGTATGGAAGACATGTACTCAACCATCTGGAATAGGCATCTGGATCTTTTTTAACCAGGACTAAACAGTTGCTCCTTGTTTCAAAAACTTTTCTGTTTCTGTTGCTATTTTCAGGTCCAAGGAAAATGAAGAGCCATGTGGATGCACAGCAATTGAAACCTTGCCCCTGTTTTGGAAGAGATGTGACTCAGGGTTTCCTTAAAAGGAATTTTTCACCATGTATCCCATTCATATTTCATTGGAATAAGGAGGAAAATAGAAAGAAAAGAAGAAATACAAAGAAGGAAAAAAATAAAAGGAGGGGGTGAGAAAGCCCAAGAAAGAAAGGAAGAGACCATAGGGTGCTTGTGCATGACTCTCTTTCATATGGAATTAATGGTGGTTTAATGGGGTATGAAAGGATGTTTTACTGGAAACAATGAGGAACAATTGTCTAGCTCACGTTTCATTTCACAGGTCATTATTGCATTAAGAAGTAAATCGACCAAGTCCGGTAAATAACATTCTGCGTATTGCCGAGAGCTTCAAACCAACAATTTTAGCCATCACAAACTAATATCTCTGTCATTTTAACCCTTGCAGGGTTGTGCTAGGGGGCTAAACAATTACAGCCTTCATCCAGTTCTAGCAGGTGAGCATAATTCATTGCCCCTCTAGTCCCTTCTTTTGCAAAACCCAAGAGACCATATTTTAGCATTGTTGTTTTGTTGATGAGCAAGCCTTAGCCAAATGCAGCTCTGGTGGTCTTGAAAAACAACCCCCATTTTAGTGAGTGCTGCAGGCATCTTTAAACAGACTGCTTTCTTTGCAAAATTAATTGCTGCAAAATGCAGTGCTCCCTCATCTAAGCTTTTGCAAGCTCATACTCAGCTATTTGGGCGGGCCATAGATGTGCCTGAGAGATCCGGGGAAAATGAGCTTTTTTCCTTTATTATAGAAGTTCACATTTGTGTCACCAAGCATCATCAGGCACTGGACATCCAGAAGTTCCTTAATGCCCAAATTCTTGTTCCATTAACTCAGGGACAATTGGAGGATGAGGCAAATGCTGCCAGTAGCATAGTAAAAAAAATATCCAAGATGGTTTATAGTAAACAATCATATTTAAAATACACATGGTAAAATACATATTTTAAATGTATATTGAAATAAAATATTTTTGCTTCAACGTGACAAAAATTAGGCAAAATGAGGTTAATATTCATAATGTTACATTCTCATGTGAATGTCAACCAGGTTATACTGATAATTTTTCCATCAAAGCTCAATATTTACCCCACAGAATAAATATGGAGTTGTCTACATTTCCATAGTACTTCTGAAACAAGATAAATGAGGTCTAACTTCTTTGCTGAAAGAAAAAAATCTTGCAAAGATAGCATCAGTATTCCAATTTCTTATTTCTTACTTCACCTTGCACAACTTAAATTAAGACCTTAGAAAGAATGATGGCATTCATACCCCATTAAATGCCCTAATCCTGAATATGTGAGTATGATAAAGGTATTTTGCAGATGTGATTAAAGATCTTAAAGTGGGGAGGTTTTCTTGCAGTTTGAGCATTTGGAAGTAGAGAACTTTCTCTGGCTGGTATCAGAGAGTTGTGGAAGAGAAAACAAGAGATTCAAAGCAGGGGAGTTCATTGTTGCCTGCTTAGAAGATGAAAGGAACCACAGTCAGGGAGTACAGCCTCCCTAAAAACTGAGCATAAACCACAGCCTACATGGAGCAAGGAAATGGGCTCTCAGTCTTACAACTACATGGAATTGAATCTGACCAAGAACCTGAGTGAGACTGGAAGTGGATTCATGCCCAGAAACAGCAGAAAGTTCTCCCATACAGCTCTGGGACAACTACAAATCAGACAAGTCCACCATACTTTTGATCTACTAAACTGCGAGACAATACAAGGGAGTTGTTCCAAGACATTAAAGTATTATTAATTTGTTATAGCAGCAATAGAAAACCAATAACATAACCAGTGAAGGTGGTGATGCTCAAATGTTCAAAGTCATCATCCCAAGAAGAGCCATGATAAAAGGGAGCAGCAATGGCAATGGAATAGGAGTCACTAAGAATTACTTCATGCTTATCCCATGCCAGGATGGGGCTGAGGTCTTTATATGCAGTCTGTCTTTAAAGCTATCATGTTCTAGGATCTGTCCCTTAGCCCCTTATATGGTCAAACATGAAGACGGAATATAGCTCAGATGTATGGATAGGCTGGTTTACACATGGACAAGACATAAGGAAAGTTGCAACTTACCAACATCACCCAAAAGCGAAGAGATTATTATCCATAACCACATTTAAAACATTAGCTTCAACTCCATTTCTGCCTGGCAATTACTTTCAGAAACTTACATTCAATTTTTATTAATATGTCTCCTGCGAGAGAGCAAAGCAAATTGGAATTGGGTCCCACTGGGAGTCCTTAATTCCATAGCAGAAAGATTGGCTGTTAAGTCTAGGAAAATTTCTTTTCTTCAGTTTCCCTTTTGCTGACATGCTATACCTAACATCCAACTCATTTTTCAGGATGTCCATTGGTCATATAAATGAGCTCAGTATCTCTATTTTTATTAAAATAATAAGTAGTACATGCACATGATGTTTAAAGAATGACAACTTCCCAGTCTTTCCCTCTGAGAAATGGTACTGAAGATCAGGATAGCACAGAAGTAAGAGACATGGGATCTTTTCTTTTCCATTGTATATGTTTTACTGTTTCATTTATTCATTCAATAAAAATCTGTAGGATAATTTCTTAAAAGTGGAGTTGCTGAGACAGATGGTTGTTAGATGCCAAAATGCTGTAACAAGTAATATTTGAAAACAACGTTTAAGAAAAATTGTATACCCACACTTTTCCCAACACTGAGAATTATCACACTTTTCAATTACTGACAATCTGATTGGTAAAACAATAGTACTTTTAATTATAGTAGCAGTGGCCATTGTTGTCTTAATAGTAGTGGTAGACACTTTATTGAGCTTTTCTCCTTGAATCCTTACAATAATAATATGAGCATATAGTACCAATATCTCTGCAAGAATCCTAAATAAGGAAACTGAGACCTAAAGAAGATAATCAACTTGCTCGGAGTTGCACGTGTAGTGAGTAAATCTAATTCTGGTGACTTTACTCAGTGCAACAGTTTTACTCTACTTAGAAAGAAATTGGATTTTATTTGTATATTGACATTTGTAATTATTTCTCTATGAAATGCTTTTTTGGAATTTTTCCATGTTTACTCAAATGGTTTGTTACTTTTGCTCTTAAATTGTAGTAAAAATTCATATATGTGTATATTTATATAAGAAAATTAGCCCTTTGCCATCAAAAGGGTTACTATCTTTTCCTAGTTTTTAGTTTCACTCTAGAAATTCTTTACTTTGTAGAAGTTTTTAATTTTTCTATAACAGTTTTCAAATCTTCCTCTATTTTCTAGATTTTAATTCATGAAAGGAAATATCTTCATTACTCTATGATTATACAACCTCATCAATATTTTCTGATAAACTTGTGCTTTTTTCATCTTTAATGTATATGGAATTTATTTTTATAAAGAGAAATATATAAATCGCTAAAGTATTTTTTTCTCCCTATGTGCTTAGTCAAATGCTCTAACATCATTAAATGGCATAGTTTGTGTTTTCTCCTGATTTAAAACGCCATCTTTGTTACAAAATCCTCAAATACATTTAAATTTATTTCTGTTTTTTGTTTGTTTGTTTGTTTTGCTTTATTTTGTTGTACCAAGGATTGAACCCAAGGGCACTTAACCACTGAACCACACTCCCAACCCTTTTTATTTTTTATTTTGAGACAAGGTTTCACTAAATTGCTTAGAGCCTCACTAAGTTGCTAAAGCTGACTCCGAACCTGCAATCCTCCTGCTTCAGCCTCCTGCTAGCTTATAGGCATGTTCACTCACCCACCTATTTCTGATTTTTCAAAAATTATTTTACCAGCATTTCTATTTCTAGGATATTTTTAATTATTTCACTTAAAACATCACAAACTAGGACCAATTT
This sequence comes from Geosciurus inauris, assembly GCA_004024805.1. Lineage (NCBI taxonomy): Eukaryota > Metazoa > Chordata > Mammalia > Rodentia > Sciuridae > Geosciurus > Geosciurus inauris. The sequence goes on from PVHX01006269.1 coordinate 55,030, forward strand.
CTGCACCTAGTGAGAATGTAAATGCAAATATACATAACCAAACAAATAAACATATAAATAAACAAACACTGAAATCTAGATAAAATACTCTTTCAGCTGGGTGTAGTGACTTATTCCTGCAATTCCCAATACTGAGGAGATTGAGATAGGAGTATCACAAGTTCAAGACTAGTTGAAGCAATTAGTGAGATCCTATCTCAAAATAAAAATTTAATTCAATCCCCAACGCCACAAAAATAAAAATAAAAATTTAAAAAAGGTCTAGGGTAGTGGCTTAGCAGTACCACATGCAATTCTGTGCATATCAAAATATTAAAGATTCTAGGCTCTGGAATTAAATTAAAAATAATTTTTAATTAAATACTTTAATTTTGTGTTTTACAGTATTTCCCAGAGAAATCTTGTTGATTCTACACATTACATTCCTTGCAATTAGGGAACTTCATAATGTGTTATGGGAAATATTGCCTCAGATTAATTTATTACTATGGAGAAAGACATGTCAGTTGGAAAGAAATTATAAGATTTTAGCATCTTTGATTTAGATGGTTCCTTGAAGATCAATAGGTTCTATTCCCCATTCAATGCATAGGTGGCCTCTACCTTTATTTTCTCAGAAAGTTCATATACTTACAAGGTTACTTGGTATATTTTGAATGAGTTTAATTGATAATTTAAATAAATTTACTTGGAAAAAGAATTTTCAAAATTTATTTGATCATGGACCACATTTTTCACTATCTTCTGATCTAATGAATGGTGGACATTCTTTGAAAATGCTAATATAAATTATGCATTAAGTCTATGCAATGTACTTTGTGGAAGAATTGACTGTCACACTAGAATTCTTGACTTTTCACTGATTTATTCATTCATTTGGTAAACATTTACTGAGTATGTACTATGTTCCAGGAATTGTTCCAAAAATTCAAAAATGTTTGCCTTCATGGTTGTTTTAGTCAACTTTTTCGTCACTGTGACCAAAAGATCTGACAAGAACAATAAAGGAGGCAAAGTTTATTTTGGCTCGGTTTCAGAGGTCCCAGTCCATAGATGGCTGACTCTCTAGCTGTGGGCCCAAGATGAGTCAGGACATCTTGGTGGAAGAACATGGCAGAGAAAAGTTGCTCAGAACGTGGCACCAGGAAGCAGAGAGAGCACTCCACTCACCAGGAACAAAATATAAACCCAAAGACACATCCCAAGTGACCTATCTCCTGCAGCCACTCCCTACTTGCCTACAGTTATCACCTAGTTAATCCATATTGGTGGATTAATCCACTGATTAGGTTACCCCTGATAATTTCACCATTCCACCTCTGAAAAATTCTTGCACTGTCTCACATATGAGCTTTTGGGGAACATCTCATATCTATATCATAACAATGGTACTTGTCTAGTGAAAAGGCAGACCTGTGCAACAGTGGCAGTAGCATATGACAAGTACAGTAATAGAGTTGAGTGACAGGTAAAGGAAGGTCATTGAGAGCAGGATATCCACACCATGTGGGAAAGGCAGTGAGTGTTTCACAGGGCAGGTGCTACACTGCACCACAAAGGACAAACTCACATCTGTTGTTTCTAAACACAATGCCTTTGCCTGCCTTTTTCACACGTCTTTTCAGTCTTTACCCATAGATCTCATTGCAAATTCCATTTTCTCCCTTGTGCCTTTATCTATATCCCCAACTACATGTGATTTCCACAGTGTATTTTGTGCTGAATTTGTATCAATTATATTCCTCCATCTCATGGCCTGGCATGCTTCCTACCATGTATGAGGGCAGGAAGTGTCTCTTGAGACTTATTCTTGGATTTCTTAGATGCCCTAACAATGCATGGCACCTTGCTATTACTGAGTACTCAATAGACACTGTCCAAATGTGTGTGTTCAATGGGGGGGAGGGGGTACCTATATCATTCATTGAAGGAAAAGGGGAAGCTTACAGAAAAATTGCCACTATAAAATTTTGACCTCATGACCATAACTACTTCTCTATAACTACTTCATTTTCACCAAACAACCTCCAGTCATTAGAGCTGTCATAATTTGGTTTGTCTTAGATGCAACATAGTCCCTTTATTTTGTATATAAAGAAATGGCTATCTGTAATATATATTTGTATCACATATAAATAAGATAAACTAAATGAGACTTTTTGTGGTTATTCCACTGCCTTTCAAAAAATGCTCAAGGACTTGATAGCTACTTTTTAAAATCTAAAAATCTATTTGCTATCAAATGCGATAGAAATGGATAAATTATTTAGTTAAATATATCTTTGCACAGAGTTGCACCAGATGATTTATACCACATGGTAATTATCCAGAAGTGGTTATGAGCCCAAGTTTGAAGTGAAACATAGTTTTAAATTTTGGTTCTGCATGTTCTAGCTGTGGAACCATGAAAAATTAGTTAACTTCTCTGAAACCTTATTTCCCGAAATGCTTAAAGGGAAAAACAATCCTTACATGTTAAGGTTGTTGTAAGAATAAATGAGACTGTTTGTGAACTACTGAGCATAATGAGTGGCACATGGAGTGTACTGGATAAAGGATGACAATCATTATTACTAGTTAGGGTGGATGATTGCTGGAATAATTGCACAGTCCCTGTATGCTTTGTACTTGTTGACAGAACTTTGTGAGAAAACTGATAGATTTAAGATAGCTAACAAAACAAGCAGAGAAAGAAAGAAGAAAACTTGGGAGATTTCTTCTCCCAAGAGAAGAAGAGGTCCTGGATAGAACACAGCACAGTCTTAAGAACACACTTCAGTCCTAAGTCTTTTGCTAATTAGCTGAGTGACTTGAATGAAATATTTAACATCTCCATATCAGTTTCCACATCTAAAAAATGGAGGCAGTAAGAGTGTTTCTCATAGGATGGATCCTGTTAATGACATTAAATGAGATGACTCATCTAAAGGTATCAGCGTCACACTAGAATTCTTGCCAGAATACAGTGAATTTTTACATGTTAGTTATTGTTAATGGAAGATTTGAAGGGCAAAACTATCACCGTAATAAAATGTCCATATTGAGGAAAGGTAAAGGAAATTGTCCCCATGGATCACATGCCTTTTCATGTCATCCTTTACAAATTGCACGTGAAAATCATACCAACACTCAGCATAGACTACTCCAAAAAGCAATCAGTTATTGCTATGCCATTCATTGCCTGGAGACCAGGCAAGTCCTGGGAGAGTAAGAAAATGAGGTGAAGGCAAGTTGCTCTCTGGGTCTTACAAAATACCACTAGAAGCCTTATCCTCTGCCTGGGATAAAAATCCCTTGCAGCCATATATCCCAAAGAGTCTAATATTTTCTGAGACTTCACTGTGCCTTTATATTTTAATACCCTGACATCTGGAATCCTAAAAGTCTAATGTTTAACCATAAATATCTGCTGAGATTAAAGAGCTATATACCAAGTTTCAATCTTTGGGGCCTATAATTGCTTGGGAAAAGAGAATGGTATTTCCCCCTCTAGCTAGAAGAAAAAGACCTCTGCAAGCACAGATATTGGCAGACAAATTTTCTAACAACCGTTTCCTCTCTCCATTTTGTCCTCTCATTTTCTCCCGTCCTCTCCATTCTTTCATTTTATAATGCCATCTTGCTGTCACTCTCAGGACAAATGGGAAGAAACAGAAGCCTAGGAAGCTTAAAGAAATGACACGTTTCAAGATCTAGCAACAGAGAGTTGAGAAAATGCTCACCACTCTGCCTATTAAGCACTGAGCCACATCTCTGATTACTCCAGCTCTCCTTTCATTCAGTTAGAAGCCACTTCATCATGATGTGGGCTAACAGTCAAAGGCCAACTTTATTTTCTTTTTTATCAGCCTAATCTTTTATTTTTGATTTGAGACAAGTCATCTTAAGGTCTCACCATGGCTTCTAACTTTCTTGAGAAGTGTCCAAGAAGTAACATAATTTGAAAGATGTTTCTCACCCTCTCAGTAAAGAATGGGAAACTCACACCTGCCCTGAAGGTAGATTTGGTCAAAAGTGCTGCTCAGACAACCTTAATTTGATGGGAATAATGTCAAGGAACGTGTGGGAAAAGCTTATCATGAATTTAGTTTTTTAAAATAATCATTTTAAAAATCATTCCACGTTTTTAATGTGGAATTTAAAAAATACACAGTATCAAACCCATTTGTATTCAATGTTTGCAATGAAAGTGACATTTTGAGGTCATATGACTCACCTCAGTACTAGAAGATATTTATTAAAAAGTAAAGGTTTAACATATTATTTTTATTCTGACTTAATCAAGATTGCAAACATTCCTGTGTCTTTTTAATGTTTTTTTCCTTTCAGAAACATATACAGTGTGTATATATGTAAATGTTTATGTCTGTTAGTATTTGAGATGGAGAACTAATTCTTGATTACTCATAAGAAATTGAAATTGTCCTCTTTTTAAATTAAAAAATATTGCCTTCTTAATACTTGTTTATCTCCTTTAAAGGAACTCTATAATTTCTATGGCAGTGATTTTAAATACAACACAGTAGAATCACTTGCAGAGGCGTGTGTGTGAGCATGCACAAAGGCCTAGAATTCATGCATGCCCATTGAGTCAAAATCCTCCCATCTACAAATGAATGCTCAATGCCTGGATTAACCTGATGATAAGCCAGCCTTGGGAACTCCTGTCCTGACCGTATCATGAAGAAATATTGGGGTTTTGTTTTGTTTTAAATTTTCTATTGAAGACAGAAATCAATGTAAATTCATAAATGCAAGTTAACATACCAATCAGACATATGAAATACAAGCCTCATATTTTGCATTTTGTTTATTAGCTTGAACAGTCTCTATCAAATTGCTATGTTTCTACCTTCTCAAGCACAATCCCTTTCTGCCTCATTGTGGGAAAGTACTATTTATTTTTTTTGCAGTACTGGGGATTAAACCCATGACCTCATGCTGGGATAGAGCTACACCATTGAGCTACATCCTCAGCCCAAACTGCTGTTTCTCATTGGTAACCTTCTGTAATTATGTCTTTGTTGAGTGGTCACCAAGAGCTTGTGGGCCAGCACAGACTGGTGGGGCACTTGTGTTGGACATCACCTCTAGAAGCTCCACTGGTCTCAGCCTACACAGTTTCCTAAGTGCACTGCCTGCTTAGAGATCGCTCCTATCCATTGGGCAGTCACTCCACAGCAGCCAGTGGTACCTTTAAAGAGAACTGATAGAATCCTCTCACCCCCTTCCTAAACCTTTAACACAATCCATAGATAGAGAGAATAAAATGGTGGTTATCAGGGAAGGAGGTCGAAGGAGAAGAAAATGAGCAGATATAGAACAGTGGACACACCTGTAGGTATGTAGGGAGAATACATCTAGAGATCTAATGTACCGTATGAGGGCTATAATTAATAATATTGTATTGTAGTCAGGATTTTTGCTAAGAGTCAACTTTAGGTGCTCTTGCCACAAAAAAGAAAAAAGAAGGTGAATAACTATCTGAGATGATGAATATGCTAATTTGCTTGACTATAGCAACTATTTATGCATATCAAAACATCATGGTGTACAACTTAAACATACCTAATAAAACTAAATAACTACATTTTAACAAATTTCATGCCTGTTACCCTATAAAGCAGCTTGTTCCTATCTACCTGCAACTATTTCTCTTATTAACTATATGCCTTTTACACTGGTCTCCTTTCTACCCAACCCCGTCAGACATGCTGAGACCATTCTCATCTCAGAGCCCCTGCTCTCTCTGGGGAAATCTCCTCCCACTTCTCAGAGCAGTATGACTCCTCACTCCTCCTTCAATTTTTAACTGAAATGTAATTCTATTTCAAATATCTACTTCCATACACCCCCATGCACAATTTCACTTCTCTAGTCTAAAACACTATTTTGGTTTTTTATCCCTCTTATCTCTATTGTCTTTCATGTATATCTTCATGTATAAGCTCTATAAAAATAGGGATACCATCCTGGTCACTATATGATTTCCATGTAGAAAGATGCTGGTGGATAGTAGGCAGACAAAAACACATTTGTGGAATTAAGGAGAATACCAAATTCAGCACTTACCACACAAAAGTTGCTCAAGTAACACTAGCTTCTATTTTACCTCCTTCCTAACCTTCTTCAGCATGGCTAAGAAATTTATCAAAACTAAAGCTCTGATTTCTTTCAGTCCCCTTATACCAGCACAGGTCCTCCCCATGTGTGAACCAGTCTGTGGGGTGATGTCATCCATTTTAGGAGGTGACAGACAGGAAATGGTAAGAAGCCAGAATGGAAAGCCCTGGTATTAATATTCATGTAAGTGAGATATTAATTTCAAGGCTTTGTTTTTTCTAAGTGATTCTGGACTTAGAGATCATCAGATGTTTCCGTAATCAAAAGAAATTCTTTCCAGAATAGAGACCTAATGTACCATATAAGGACTATAATTAATAATATTGCAAGTAGTTTAATAATAAAATAATATTAATAAATAAATAATAATAATAATATTGCAAGTAGTTTAATAATAATAAAATGCAAGTAGTTTGCAAAGGATCAACTGTTTGGGATTAGCCGTTTTGCACTCTATTGCCATGCATTTTTCAAAGTTGGCTGCAAATGCAAACTTATAGATAAGTATAAAACAAAATTAACAGTTCACTTTTTCCCCTGGCTACACACCCTGTGCTGCACAGATAGCAAACCACTGGCACAGTATTCCTACTGGCTGATCCACATGGGTGGTTTTTGCTCCTGCTGCCTGACAATATGCTTGGGACTGAGTGAGCACAACTTAAATGTGCAAATAAAATTCATTGTCTCCTAATTCAAAGTAAACCTCAAAGAACAATGGATTCCAAATAGATTGGAGAGATCTGTTAATAAAAGAGATAAAAGACAGAAGGGTATGACAAACCCGATGGCATTAGGAGTAAACTGAGCCTCAGTTCTAGTGGTCTCCATTTCCACCCAAGTCACATTTCTTTCTCCAGTTGACAGAAGAACATGGATTGTTATCTTGAAAATAGAAAATAGAATTATCTTAAAACTAAATTTGTGCTTTTCTCACTTAATAGATTGTGGACAGGAACTAGAAAGTATCTAAGAGAATAGTTTAAAAATATAAAGGTCTTACCTTCGTGAAGAAAAGATTTACTCATACTTTGGAGATCAAAGGAAAATACTACAAATCTACTAGTACCTAGAAGGCACCATTGACTCAGTGTTATCTCCTTCATTGACAGAGGACATGGATTATTTTCCTAGTGCAGCGAATAGCAGATGCCACTGAGGGAATCCTTGCAGCTGGCACCTATAGCAACCTCATTTAAATTTTATAAAGCTTTAAAACATCAGGAGCTTAGACATTCAATCATATACAGTTTCACATATACACTCAGCCAATCGCATACATGTACATACTAGTCCACACTCTCATAGTAAATGGCAGGTAATATTACCTCCCAGAGTTTTAGCATTGATTCATGTTTCATAGCCACTGCCGAGATCTGAGAAAAATCTAACACACCAGCACTACAAACAACAGCAATAGCGTATTTGTGCCTAAATAATGCATTGCATATCATGGTAAACAGCCACCTAAAGTCCATAAAAATGTTTATATGATTTAAACATGGAGCACTGGAATTATAGTTCAGAGTTCTATTTGAAACAGATGCTTTCAATGCCACACCCCTGTTTTTGGCACTCACCTTCTCACACCAAAGTGTGCTACTGTAAAAACCTATGACTTCTTTCTAAGAAAAGAATTCTTTTCTGGCTGCAGGAAAGAGTACACTTGGCCTGTGGTGAGAGAAAGCACAAGGGCTGGAGAGTCCATATACCCTGAAGCATCTCTCATTCCATGGCGAGAAGGTATGTAACATATAATTGCAGCATTAGCTTCCTCGTGGCTTGGTTGGGACCATCTGGGGTCATGATCTAGAGTCCAGTAGAGTTGGGCCCTAGCTTACACAGTGTTAACTAGTTTGATGATGCATCCTTTATTGGCTTTATTTCCCAGTCTCATTCCCCACTTCCCTACTGAAGTTTTCTGGGACTAGCCCTATAAACTACTTGATTCTAAGCTTTACATCTGAACCAAGATACTATCTTTGGTCCTTTTTCTTTTCTTTTATGATGAAATTCAATTTTCATTAAATATTATAGGACCCACATCCCTTGTTATTAATTGCACAGAAATGTGTCCCTTACCAAATAACGAGTCCAGAAAAGCCCCACAATTCATGGACTTACTTTAAAGATGGTATAAACACTTGTGAAAATGGGATGATTCCTAAAACCAATAGAAAATCTTACTATAGAAATCTGTTTAAGTAGATCTAGCAGTAAATGGAAGAGTAGCTGCCTATCATCTTTATTTTTCTTTTGCAACTTTCCACATATTCTCTCTCTCTCTCTCTCTCCATATATGTATGTGTGTATCTGAATTTCATTCTTCTGTGCAAAAATGTATTTGCTAGTTATATTCAGAAATATAAACAATATACTGAAATAAATATTTACTCAGCATTTCCACATGCTCAGCATGACTTTAAAATCTATGCTATCTATAGTCCCCACAGCATGTCACTCTATCGCAAAGGTAAGTCTTCAATATATAGAGAGATACAAGATGAATATAAAAAAGTGTAACTATTCAAACATGGAATTTTATGGAAATTAAAAGAACTATACCAATTTTTTAAATGCCACATTTTATACTGTGATGATAGTTCAGATGGAAGAAAGATGCAGCCAAGTTAAAAAACTCCTAGAGCTGTCTGCATTGCAGACTTCCATATTAGAGATAAAACCATAAGCCAATGACCTGAAGGCCTTAATTTCTTCTGGATGCTCTTGAATGATTTGGGACAAACACTATTAAAATTCTTCCTAGTTATCCATGCCCATTCATTTGATAAGCCAGTCAACAGAAATTTGTTGGGCATCCTCCCAAATACATATCAGTAAGCCAGACAAAATCCCAGCCTTCATCATGCTTGTGTTTAAAGGGGCAAATAGTAAATCAACAAGTAAGTAATTATATTTATAATATACTGTAGGTAATGGGACTCTGTCCAAAAAGAAATTATACAGGCATAGTGGGGCTAGATAATAATAGACAAAAAATTTCTCTAGGTGAGTGGTTATGGATGGCTTCTCTGAGGAGTCATTATTTGAAAAAAGGGAATCAAAGAAAATGGGTCTTTCTAAAAGGGAATCAAAAAAGGGAATCTATCACTCAAAAAAAAAATGATAACCAGATATTCCAGGCAGAAGAAATAGCCAGTACAAATGCCTTGAGCTAGGGATAAGTTTTTCATATTAAAGAAAAGTTATTAAAAAGACCAGAATAGGTTAGCAAAGGGGGAGCCATAGGATGAGAGGAAGAGGAGGCAGGAGCCAAATACCCCAACTCTCCTTGGCTGGTAGTTTGGATTAAATTCTGATTTAATACTGTGTGGATGAAATGCCACTGGAAAGTAAAAAGATCACTCTGGCTATTGTGTAAAGATTAGACTATGGGATGACGATACAAACTGAAAGTTATCACCATTAAATGAATGGTATTTCTATCTTGGTCCTTTGGAGCAAAATTAGGGAAAAGAAAGAAAAGTTCTAAGAACATAGTCCTGGGACAGTCATACATCCAGAACTTAAAAAGAAGAGGAGAGGCCAGAAAAGAAATCTTTAAAGAATCAACCAATGAAGCAGAGAGAAAGCAGAAAAAAATTCTTCAAATCTGACTGCAGAAGGTTCCAGATGAATTCAAATGGGAATTCAGAGTCTCACTGTTAGTGGAAATACAAAGACAATGATTTTCCCAGGAACCCAGATATAAAAATTGATGTGCAAAGCAGCTCTGGTTATACCAGAAAGAAGAAGGAGTTCTGAACACTGGAAGGACACTTGAAGAAAAGGGAGACAAATCTCATGGTGTCTATTATACCACCCGGTCCAGAGTGAGAGCCTTTAAATCCTGACAGAAGAGAAAGGTTGGCTCAAAATCCAAAAGGGCTAGTTCAATGCATGCTGTGAAATGTTGAGTATAAGAGCTGCTCAGCCCAGGTGACCCAGCCAGTGAGAGGAGTGCTTTCTCACCTGTGCACAAACCTGGGTGCTGGCAGTCTGTGCCTGCGACATAAACATAGGCAACCATAGAGGGCAACACAGTACTTTTGTGATACCTCTTAATGACTCAGCATTCCTGTGATTCATGTGACTGATGACATAAGAGCACAGACTCCAACTCTAGAACTCAGTTCCTGTGCAGTATATTTTGTTGCCACTAGACCACGCAGCCAAACCAGCTCCTTCATATACATGCTAGCTCTCCCACTGGCATCCTGTGCAGACATAACTGACCTGTGTTGTAGAAGGAGCCAGTCCATTCTGCCTCAGTGTTAGGAAATACAGAAACTGGTGGAGGCAGTCCCAGGGCTCTCCCATCCATATCCTTGAAGAGATATTTTCTTGAACTTTCACAATCCAATTCAGGGCAGGTCACTCTTTCCAAATCTTTCCTGTAAAGAAAGACAAAAGGCAACTCTCATTTCATGATAGGCAGCAAGAAGAAAACATTGGGTAGTGCTAAGCTTATATAAAATAAATTCAACAGAATTGTATTATTAATAATGTGTTAAATAGATATGAAATAAAACTCCATAGAAAATAAGTTATTTGCCAGTTACATGGTCAAGAAGAAAGACAATTTTATTAAATAAATATTCTGGACATCTGGTTATGTAATCTTTACATAAATTACTGAATTTCTCAGAAGCAAAGTACAATACATGCTTCTACTTCTAGTACCTACTGAACACTATAATAATTTCTTTATAGAACTTCAGAGTTTTGCAGTATTTTAGGATTATCTCTATAAATATAATTATATTTAAACTACATACAAACTATAAAAATAGGTATTCTTACTCAAAGATCTATTGGAAACTACTACTGACAGGTTGGGGAATGTAATAGTGATTAGATAGGTATGATCCCTGCACTTTCAGAATTTAGTTAAGTAGGATATAAAAATAACTAATAGGTATATACTTACAACACTGAAATACATATCATTTATTTTTTTACTTATCTACTATTTTTAGGTGCCAATAGTAAAAATATTAAATATTTATTGTATGTCAACAACATGTTGGTATTAGAGTATAAAGAATGAAGTATCATGTAGTGCTGTGGCTTGAATGCTGCTGCTTCTCCAAAATTCATGTTGAAACATAATCCCAGTGCAACAGTATTGAGAAGTATGGCCTTTGAGACATGCTTAAGTCATGAGAATAGAGTCCACATGAATGGGATTAGTACCCTAATAAAAGGGCTCAACATTGAAGAGAGTGCTCTTTGCCTTTCTGTCCACTCTGCCATGAGAGGATATCACATTCCTCCCCTCAGAAGGATGAAGCAGACAGCAGCCCTCCATGGTACCAATCATGCTGGTGCCCTGATCTTGTACTTCCAAAATCCCAGAATTGTAAGAAATAAATTTCTGGTTTTTACAAATCATCCAGTCTATGATAGTTTGTTAAAGGCACAAAAACTGAGACATGTAGCTTTACAATTATTTCAACCCATAGGTATGAGAAGAGAACAGAAGGAAAATTGGATAATAGAAGGAAAAATGATTATGAATTGCATATCTGACTGCTTACATACCTAAAATGGTTCAAGAATGAGCATCAAAAAAAAAAAAAGAGACTGGTGTTATTGCAAACACATAAACTTTCTAATTAGGGTGATTTCTTTAGATTCTTTTTTGTACAATTAAAGGGGTTTCCTCAGTGTTGTGAAAAAGTATGAGTAACTTTCATTCCCTATTCCTCATTTTTTTCACTCTTTTTTAAGACATAAAGTTTCCCTAATGCTCATATTATTAAAAAAAAAAAATTTAGATCCTGTATGCAAGAACAGTAGTACCATGGAGTCGGCATGTGAGTTTTTGACTGTGTCTTGGCATTCAGCTCAGGATCTGGGTAGTAAACACAATCTTCTTCTATATGCTTGTGTCTGCACAAAGGCTCTCAAGATTTTTGCCACTTCATAACCAGGGTCTCTTTTCGAAGCCTACTAACACTGTACTACTTCATGAGAGAGTGAAGAATTAGGGCCCATTTGTTTCCAGTGTTTCCTGAAAGTATTCCAAAAAAATCTCTTTAATTCAGACAAAACTATAAAATAGTATCAATAAATAGTTCACTCCATCACTTCTACCTATTTTTTCAGCCAATTAAAGTCAGATGGCTTAGTCCAGACTCAAGGGAAAGAAAATACCTTCTGACTAGTTGGGAGTGATATTTCAAAAATCATACAGGAAAGGACAAGAATATAGGCAGGGTAAAGAATTGAGGCCATTGAATCAATGTACCATTCCATTCTACAGAAACTTATTTCTAGATCTTTGATGATTTCATTCTTTCTAAAAAATACCTGGGGGATTGGAAGAATTGCCAAATACTTCAAAAACATGACTTATTCTCAATAATCAAAGTGGTACCTGTGGTATGATGGAGGAAAGTAGAACTTATTCTTGTCTTTGATCCTTAGCATCCTGGTCCTTTCTGCAATTATTGGGTGCATGATTACAGGGCTCTCCACATTTGGCAGAATACAGATGTCCAGGTCATCACTAGAGCAACTTTTTACAAAGCTAGAGAAGGTGACACCTGAAAAAGTTTAAAAATGTACTGTAATATTGTATCATGTAAGCCACCAACCACAAATACAGATTACACAATGAAATATTCCCATAATAATGGATATCCCAGAGTCAATTTAAGCTATTTAGGATAGGCCCAGGAGTTTCCATAAATTTTGATATACAACATGCATAATTTTTATTTAATGGACATTGTATGTGGAAGAAAAGAGTATTGTAACACATTAAAGTTTTTAGAACAATACCCTTTATCAAAGACTTGATCAAAATCCATTTATTTTACAGAAAAACCAACTGCCAGGTAAACTAAGTGAATGAGGAGTGAACGCATTAATTCAAAAATGATCTGATAGAAGAGGAACTGCACAGATTGTGGTAAAAGTATGATTTTAACTTTAGCTGCTCAACCCTCTACTAGCAACATCACATGAGGCATAATCCCTGCATCTCAGTTTACTCACTTATAAAACAGTATAAATAGCACCTAGCTAAAAGAGTTGTCAAATAATCAAGTTAAGTTATTGCTATGAAATTTCTCCAATGTGTATACACCAATAAACTGCAATAACTCACTTTCATTATAAACCACATGTGGCTATAAAAACAGCAGAGTATAATTGGACACAAGTACTAGACTATACTGAACCTTTAGATTGATATAATTTCAGAATGCTATTTAAAAGTCGATGCACACATGTATGGAACTCTTTGGACTACTTGGATAAGTTCAAACATCCTACCTTCAAGTTTCATGATTCCTGAAACTGAATGGCCATTCCTTACTTTGTGCCATGGCTCCAGAGGCCACTGGTGTGATTCTGAGGTGAACACAGGCCACAGAATACCAACTCGGCCTCCTCTAGGGTTGGGAGGCGCTCGATCTGTTGATGTCACATTGGCCGAGTAAGGCTTCCTTCTGTCCTGAATGCAGTCAAAAGAGGAGCTGGTGGCCACAATGACCGAATTCCTAAGCACAATCTGCACATCTCTGATGGAGCTCTGTGGAACAGAGGACACATACACTGCTGCCAAAAGACCAATAGCATTGTCTACCAGAGTGATATTCTCTATCTCCAAGCTGTTTTCCACCTGTACCATCGCACCATAGTCAAAGTTCTTGAAAGCCAGGAAGCCAGAGATACAGGTCCAGTTGTCAGGTCCACTTTCCTTATACACATGAAGGCCATGAAGGTTTGAGTGGGCCACATTGCCAGACCAAAGCACTTCAGAGGAGCACCTGTGTCCTCCTAGGTGAAAGCCAAGTCTCTCTGATCCTGCCACAACATTGCCATGGAGGTGGATATCCTTTGCCTGGTTCACTTTGATTCCTGCCACCCAAATGTCAGACCATACTGACTGGGTCATCAGAACCACAAGGTTGTTAGTGAGAGAATAGGCTTGACCCTCCAAATCAACGCCATGGCCAGCTGTGCCAAACACTATATTGTCATTTAAAATTATGCCATGACTCACAGATGCATGAATGCCCCCACCACAGCTCTGGTGTACAGTAGAAGATATTATCCAGGATCCTGCTGATACATTAGTGAATTCAATGGATGAATGTGATGGTGAACCAAAATTCTGAATTTCCACATTTAGAAGTTGAAGGACACCTACAAACAAAATGCATATCATCAGTATTCTTTCCCATAAAATACAAAAAGAAGGTCCACTACAGGACGTCAGAACATGTAGGTTTTTAAATTAAAATGTAGAAGTTTATACACAGCACCAGCACTATATTTCATACCATTGAGTCTCACTAAATATGAATCACTGGGAATATCAAATTAATTCCTAAAAAGGATTCCACATGCAGTCTGAAGAGTCTGGTATAGGATGAGGAGAAAGGAGAGGGAATGTAGAGAAAAGAGAGAGGCTTTGGGCATAGGCATAGCTGGTTTAAAGATTCTGTGCATTTGTGGAGGGCTGGGTCAAGACCCTGGGTAAGAATGAAGGGAATGTGTGTTCCTGGCTTCTCATCTGAGTCAAATCTCCCTGTCTGTCTCAGTGAGTCCAGATAAAAAAGACCCATAGCCATCTCCACAAAGACATTATATGTATGAATATAATGAACAACTCTATAAAACACTCCAAACATTTCTTAAGAGAAGTACAAGTGCAAACTTTACTTGTGTCCAACTTATGTTCAGAAATCTAAAATTAAACATGCTACTTGATGGAAATATGACAGAAGCCATAACACAATTTCAAAATAATTTAAAAGATCCTGTGAAATATTTTCTGTATTCTTATCCTAGCTACACTTTATTTCCTGCTTCATTTTTATAATAATAAGAATTTCTGCATCTTTTATATGAGAAGAGGATAGTAAATTATTTAGTTTCATTGAGAATTTTATTTCTACTGTTTTAAGGAGATATTGTTACCATGGTAAAAATATCAGCCAGTACATTGATTTTAAAATATAATGAACATTAATAAGTCAGTGTATATATTCCTTAAAAACAGATAATAACATGATGACAGGTAAGTCATATAAATTAATAATGAACTAAATTAAGAACTATAATATGTAACTAACATAAAACTCATTATGTGCCAGGCCCTATTCTAATTCATGTATATATCAAATCTTAATTTTCACAAATATCCTATGAGGTAGGTACAGTCATTATCCCCATTTTGCTGATAAGGAAATGGAGGAAAGAAGGGTTAACTGGCAAGCTAGACTGGGACATGGACATATGCTGCTATACATGATGCTGTGCTGTTAACCTGTGCAGCACACTAACCAGAGTGGGAGTTGTAGAAGTCCCAAGGGACCAACTTTGGGTTGAATTCAGGTAATTGGAGCTATATGCCAAAAATGCATCATACACCCTTTGCTAGGTAGGGCACACCTTCGGCCCTCATTCCTTTCTTTGTTTTTTGATTTTTGAGGTACTGACAAAGGTAAAATAGAAAGTTATTTCTTCCATTAAAAATGAGGACACTATGCATTTAAAGTTTCAATTTCACTATTTTAGTAATCGTATTTAAAGCTCAAATGTAGTCCAGCCTAAATTCGTCACTTCTCCACTGCCTTTTTCACAGATGAAAAGTTAGAACCCTTGAAAATCAGCTTCTATGAAGAAGCAAGCCCTGTGGGAAGGACACAAAGTGACAGACACATGGGTCTCCTTGTGACCAGACAACAGGATTCCAGCATTTCTCAGCTGATACTGCTTGAAGAGGAAATGGTAGGTGTTACAGAAACATTCACAATGATAAAATTTCCAAAAGACACCAGTCAGATGATATATCTTGCCTTGGCACAAAGGGAACCAAATGCAAGAGTGTGTGCACACAAAAATAGCTCACTTTCTATTACAGATAACAGTTCTAGTGCCTCGGTCAAAGCATCATATCAGTATTATTTTAATTATTTTTAATGTCTTATACTTGCATGATAATTCACACTTTTAAATTGTTCAAGACCATTCACTTGCATGCAGAGTAACCAATGACTAAAAATTAATCAGTAGCAAATACTTCAAATACTTTATATGGAGAATTAAGCAAC